>MU842824.1:6560-228243 GCA_030867305.1 Colletotrichum zoysiae | reverse complement strand
CCTAAGGGTGGTGCTCCTGGCGGCTCCTATGGCGGTGGTGCTGCCAGCCCCAAGGGCGGTGCCCCCTCTGGCGGCGCTCCCAAGGGAGGTGCCCCGTCCGGTGGTGCTCCCAAGGGCGGTGCTCCCTCCGGCGGCGGTGCCAAGAGCGGCGGCGGCGGCGGCGGCTACTACTAAGCGCTCATCCTCCTACTGTGGTGGACATGTGCGGATCCAGCGGCTGGTCACTCGAGCACTAGTCTGGATGGCGGGTGAAAACACAGCGGGCGAAAACATACACGGATCCCTGGGCGCGATATCTTGACGGGAGGTTCTTGTCCACAGGGGGTTGGGTTGTGGACGCCTAATCTGAAAGTTGTGTAAATTGTGATAGTCAAGATTGAACATTGTTTTTTTTTATCTTCTCAAGTTTCTCTCTCTCTGAGCCCGTGACCCACTCTTTCTGCTTTCCATCTGTCAGAACATCAATGTCTGAAACCGAAACCGTTCAAAATCGCACGAGTGAGCCGGGATCCCCTGATGCCGTAATCGCCCAAAACGCCGTCCATCCAAGCCTCGAAAAATGCAGAATAACCAGTATGCCCCCCCTCTCACCCCTATACAGCGCTCTCAACCTTATGTGCCTCCTCCATCTCCCCGTCAACCTGTGCCTCCTTCGGACCGGCCGCCATCCCCGAGAACGGACACACTCCGCCCTCGTCGGCGACGGCGGCGTCGCCCTTCTCCTCGTCCGACTCGCTCTCGATGACCTTGCGGCCGTGCAGGTACCCCTCCTCCTCGATCTCGGGCCCGTCGCCGAGGATGGCGGCGAACTCGGCGCCGTCCCGGACGTGCCACTTGGCCATGAGGTCGTTCTGGATCCAGATGACCTTGCCGAGGGCCTTGACGAGGCCGATCTTGCGCTGCATGGGCAGGCGCGGGTGCGAGAGGACGGCCTCGGTCACGACGTCCTGGATGAAGGACAGGCAGGCGCCGAGGTGGATGTACTCGACGTGCAGGGGGTGCTTGCGGCCGAGGCCGACGTGCATCATGCTGTTGACGCCCGGTTTGTCAGTCATTTTCCCTTTTCTGCCTCGTCCGGCATGCGCCGGCAGTTCGGGGGGGGGGGAGAAAAGCTACGCACCCCACCTTGTCGAGGTACTCCCAGAACTCCATCCTGCTCGGGTCGGAGCACAGCTTGGCCAGGTAGGCCCGGAGGAACATCTTGCGGTGCAGGATCTGGGGGGAGTCGTCGGCGGGGACGTCGTCCATGGGGCCGGCGAAGCTGGTGGAGCGGGTGGTGAAGGCGCGGGCGGTGACGTCGTACTGCAGCAGCTTGTGGTAGACGATGTTGACGATGGCGGGGATCAGGGCCTTTATGTATTTCGCGCCCGAGGTGAGGGCGTCGATGTCCTCTGGGGGGAGGGGTGTTAGCGTCTGTTATTTTTGTTCTTCTGAGGTGGTAAAAGAGAGGGGGGAATCTGGCGCACTGCTGCTGAAGTCGAGGAAGCTGTGGAGGTAGCGGATGCGCGCCTCGAGGTCGGTGTACAGCTCCTCGCGGTCGACGTGGTTCATGTGCCTGACGAGACCCATCCTGGACAGTTGTTGCTTGTCGGGGTCTTATTGTTCGAGTTGACCAAAGATATAGAGTCCCGTTGTTGCTTGGTGTAAAGCCGTCTTCGAATATGCGACGGCAATTCCGACACGGTCGATGGTCCTTTGGTAATGGCCGGAATCCAAATGGCCCTTCTGCGGTTCGCTCGTAGGGGCCCTTTGGTATTTGAATCGAGGGACGCTGAGACCCCGCGGGCGGAGATCCGGAGTGAGTCTCTGCATCACATCATGGGTCGAGCTGCGGCTGGGTGAGCCGATTCATGGTGCGTGGTGGTGTCTGCGGTCGACGATGGTGGGCTGATTTGATCGATGGTGTTGTTGCCGAGAGAAAGTCACACCACCGCCCTCGCGGGTACGTACCTGCCACCTTAGTGCGTACAAGTACGTACCTTGATACCCCGCTCCGGTACGTAACCGGTCGCGGGACCCGCCGCGGAAGGTCCGACCGGAGACGAGAACCGGAAGCAAGTGGGGATCGGTTGCCGGCTGCCGGCTGTTCCTTCCCGCTCCCCCGTGACCGCCCCACTGCGAGGGCGGCTTCAGGACGCGGCTTGAGGACCTTCATATCACTTGGAGGAAAGCAAAAATGGTGTATAGAACGGACTTTTTATCACACTAACAATGATTTGAGAGTATTGACACTTCCTAGCGAGGACCAACCATCTGCTTGCGTGTCGTCATATCCTCCCTCCACCCACCGGCGAGTTACGACGACGTCTTTGCACCTCCATGACCAGCGCCGGCTCCGCCTCTGGTTTCGCCATCGTCGCCCCTCGCCCCATGTGTCCTATCCGACTAAGCCTCGTTGCGGGCGGGGTCTTCTTCTGCAGACTCCTCCTCGGCCAGATCCACGATCGCGTCGTACACCGCCTTCCAGTCGTGCCTGGGCGCGCCCGCCGCCGCGCCGCCGTCCGCGACTCCCTGCCCCTGCGTGAGGTACTTCGAGTGGTACACTCTCTGCGCGTTGCCTCTGAGGAGGGAGGGGCGCGGCCCCGCTTCCAGGTCCTCGCGCCTCTCCTCGACGCACATGTCCATGAACACCATGCACGACATCTTCCAGGTCGCGGGAGGCCTGTCTTTATAGTCCCTCTCCTACAAACCTCTGCGGTTCAGCCGTCTGCCTGCGATCAGCAGCGGAGATACCTGGGAATCTCCATTCCCCTTTTTCTTCTCAAACCTTGACGTTCTGCGCACCTCACCTGGCGGAGATCGGTCACCGCTACCTGTGGCGACTTCAGTAGGGTCCGTGGTTCCGACGGGAGCAGCGTTCTTCACGGTGCGCCGCTCCCGCTCCCTCATTCACCCGCGATGTTGGCTTCGCGTGGACATGTGCCCTTGGCTCATACGACGCACCGCCAGACTGGGGCTAGAACAATACGCAATTCGTTTCCCTTTTCAGTTCCAGAGGTATTCGTATCTACACCCGACTCAAACCTCGGTCGCCTCGGCGCCGTCCAACATCCACGGCGTCAACTCACACACACTCACATCTGTCGCGCCTCGTATACCCCACTCGCGTCCTGTCGTTTCCAGTATCAGAGCACACTCACGGCCCCAAACAGCTCCGCTGCCCCGTTACGCCTCGGAAACGGTCCCGTCCGTCCCCGGCCTCGGCGCCCCCGTCGCCTTGCCCCCCATGAACCCGCCCGAGACGAGCCGCAGCGCGGCGTCGAACGGGTCCCCGCCCACCTTGCCCGCCGCCGGCAGCCCCGCCGCCCCGAACGCCTGCGCAAAGTCCCTCTCGATGTCCTCGAACGCCTCGATCCCCACCGACACGCGGATCAGGTCCGGCGTCACGCCCCCCTTCACCTTCTCCTCGTCCGGCAGCTGCTGGTGCGTCGTCACCCACGGGTGGATGATGAGCGTCTTGGCGTCGCCCACGTTGGCCAGGTGGGAGCAGAGCTTGAGGTTGTCGACGACGGAGCGGACCTGGTCTATGTTCCCGGCCTTTTTGAAGGGAAAAAAGAGGCCGGGTCGCTCCCGTCAGCCGACCACGATTTCATCATCATACCCAAAGGAAAAAAGAAGAGAGAAAATAAGAGGAGGAAGATGAGAAAGAGGGTTTTTTTTAAAAAAAAAAGAGAAAAAAGAAAAAGACTTGAACACTCACGACTCCAAAGGTCAGCACGCCGCCCGCGCCGTTCTTAAACACCCTCTTGGTGTACTCGTAGTCCGGGTGCGACTTGAGGCCCGGGTAGAGCACCCAGTTGACGCTCGGGTGCGCCTCGAGCCACTCGGCCAGCCTCTGCGCGTTCTCCGAGTGCCTCTCGCCCCTCAGCGCGAGCGTCTCCAGGCCCTGGAGGAGCAGCCAGGCGTTGAAGGGGCTCAGGCACGGCCCCAGGTCGCGCATGCTGTCCATGCGCAGCTTGGCCGACAGCGCCCTTCTGCCGTACGTCTCCCAGAACCTCAGCCCGTGGTACCCCTCCGCCGGCTCCGTGAAGCCGGGGAACTTGCCCGACGCGCCCCAGTCGAAGCGGCCGCCGTCGACGACGACGCCGCCCATGGACGTGCCGTGGCCGCCGATCCACTTTGTCGCCGAGTGCGTGACGACGTCGGCGCCCTGCCCGATGGGCTGGCAGAGGAGGCCCCCCATGCCGAACGTGTTGTCGACGACGAGGGGGATGCCGTGCCTGTGCGCCACGTCGGCGATGGCCCGGATGTCGGGCACGCTGTGCTTCGGGTTGCTGATGGTCTCGATGTAGACGCACCGCGTGTTCTCGTCAATGGCCGCGTCGATGTCGGCGGGCTCGTTGCCCACCACCCACTTGACGTCGATCCCGAACTTCTTCATGTACACCCGGAACTGGTTGTAGGTGCCGCCGTACAGCCAGCTGGTGCTGACAAAGTTGTGGCCGGGGTCGCAGCACTGCGTCAGCGCCATGAACTGCGCCGCGTGGCCCGAGGCCGCGGCGACGGCGCCGACGCCGCCCTCGAGCATCGCCATGCGCGTCTCGAAGACGCTGTTGGTCGGGTTGCCCATGCGCGTGTAGACGTACCCGTCCTTGCTCCATGCGAACTTGCTGGCGCCATCTGCGATCGGGGGAGGGGGAGGAGGTCAGCGTCAAGGTGGCGCCACGTCACTGGGGACGAGTCGGACTGACCGGCGGCATCGGTGAAGTTGTAAGCCGCCGTCTGGTAAAGAGGGACAGCACGGGAGCCGGTGACGGGATCGGGCTCCTGGCCGCCGTGAACGGCCACCGTGGCGAAGCTCGGCTCCCTAGTTAGGTAACGCACAGACGTGTCAGCTCGTGTTGGTGATGCAAAAGCCGATGGATCGGGATGCCCTCACCAGTTCACGTTGCTCAAAGACCCGGAGACAGGCATATCGAAGGGTTGGGAAATAGGTTTGAGAGGGGTGGTATTCTAATATCGTGGCTTTGGTTCCTGACCCAGTACCAGATCCGCAGATGCTGTCGATTTGGCTTGCCTCGTGCTTGCTTATCATGGCAAACCCGACATCTTAAATGCCTTTCAACGCCTTCCAAGATGGCTCAATGACATCGTTTCAAGTCGTTCATTAAACCCCCCCCCCCTTCCCGACGCGGATCGATGCACAAATGGTGGCACGTTTCGGGGTCGGAGGAGGTCGCAGTTGTTCGATCTCCCGGCCTTTGCTGATAAATGGAGCAAACCCCGCAACCCTCGTTTGAAGCTCGTTCCCTGAGCCCCCACCCAAAGCCCGACGTCAAATTCTATTACAACACCGTCGGCATACCGAAAACCTCAAGCTGCAGAGAAGCTGCAGTCAACCCGCAGAAAAGGGTGGGGGCGATCCTGCAGGCAATCCGCGTATAACCTGGGGATAAGCGGGAGGCCGATGCATGGATCAGGCCACCTCTAGACTGTTGTGTCAAACATCATGGTGGGCTCAATAACACTCCGAATTTGGTCTGCGACAGGGCGTTAGTAATGCAAGACATCGAATAGAGGGGTGCCAAACGAGACCGAAGGAGAGGGGGGTACATACCGCGCATCCCGCCGAGAGCCTCGAACGCCGTGGCGTAATTCTCTAGCGTTGCCGAGATGGAGGCCAGGCCCGTCTGCAGGCGTATCAGGAGGCTTTCCACCATGGGCGTGGCCAATGCGTTCTCGGGGTACATGACCCTCGTCTTGTGGTTGACCATCAGCAGCGCGTAGGCACACTGCATGGCGCAGCAAGCGAAGGAGGGCATGGTCCTAGGACAAACAATGGTCGAAGTGGGCGACAGATAACACGGCGGAGGACACAGCTGGCCGAACGGGTTGGGATAAGGGAGGTCGTCAAACGACTGGGCAATGCTGATGGCGGCCCTGAGACAGATCTTGGCCGACTGGTGACTGCTGAAAGGGAAGGTGGCCGGGGAGGCCGCATTGGGCGAGTGTTCCGAGTGAGGGGACTTGTTGCCCGGTGGCGTGCTCAGCCCGTTGGATGCGAGTCCTGGTGGCGACGAGAAGCTCATCATGGAGCTGCAGGAGCACGATGGCCACGACCGCAGTTCCCCGCCAGCATCCTTGTCGGACTTGGACTTGAGGTCGCAGTGCTTCCCAGAGAAGACGGGCATGTCAAAGAAGGCGCAGTATCGGTGCAGCTTGATCCGCGCACTGGTCATCGTCAGCAATCGTTCCCCGATCCGGAAACTCGGTGTGGCTGCTTGCCTGTTGAGCTTGATGCGGGCCATGCACCGCAAAGAGCGGGATAAGACTTCTTCTGTAGGATCGAGCGGCGTCGTCGTAGTCGACTGCAGGATCCAAGAATCGGCCATCGCATTCAGGGGCTCGAGGTACTGCTCCAACTCTTTCATCCGCGCGTAGATGGACGTCATGTCGCCCCCTGATTTGACCGTCTTGTTGAGCTCAATGACAAACTGGGTTGCCGAGAGAATGGCCTGCTGGGCTTGGATGAACAGGGTAAAAGCCTCGGCAAAGGTTAGTTTCAGCGGGCCTGGCAGACTGGGAGCCGACACATACCTCGGGGTCCGATTGTATCACGGGGTATTTTGTTGTGTAGCTAGGCGTGAAGACTGAGAAGGTAGGCTCCTCGGGTCGGGTCAGCTTGCGAGGCTTCGCGGCACCAAGAGAGAGGAGAAGGAAAGCATACCGAGTTGCTGACGATGGATCCCTGACACACGCAGATATACTGTAAACGGCGTCAGCGCTGCTATCCTTGGGGGGGGGGGGGGGGGCGTCCGGGGCGCAGGAAGAGACACACCGTCATCCACCAAACCCTACGTTTGGCCTCGGAGAAGTCGCAATCCTCGGTACAGGTGTGAAGAGAAAGGGATATGGCGGACACCAGGGCCTGGCCGGCCCTAGCCTGCATCTTCTTCAGGTTTCCCCTTTGCGCGTACTCGTAGACGCTGAGAATGTCGAGAGCGATGATGGTCTCCAGCTCTACCGGCACAGCGGGGTGGAACTGTTCCCTGCTAAAGTCGTCGGGGGACCCCCCGTTGAGGGCCTTTGGCGGCTCAACGGAGGAATCGGGGATTTCCGACTCGAGCTCGATGCTCTCGACGGCGGACTGGGCCAGGAACTGGGCATATCTCCGGCGGAAGACGACCGACTCCTTGCTGAGGTGGTTGGTGTCGTTGGCACAGGGGATCAGTGCAAGAATGGCGGAGATGGCAAGGGTGAGTGGCGTCGACGGCTGGTAGTCGTCGGCAAAGCTCTCGGTATCGTTTTGAAAGTGCGGGACTGCCTGGTCTATGGGCAAAGCAGCGGGGGGCGGCAGGATGGGGAAAAAGGGGTGGATGAAGATGTAGTAGGCGTCCAGGCTGTCGGACCATGAGCACTTGATTCGGCGCGGTAGCTAGGACGTTGTGGGCGGCGGTACTTACATGGCCTGGTCGTTCTTGTATGTTCTCGCAACGGGAATCTGGGGCTGTGGGAAGTTGAAGGAATGTTCGGAAGCACTCTCGCCACTGGTGCTCCCGGGCACGCCCGACAAGAAGAGGGTGTCGAAGATGAAGTCGCTATCCTGGAAGAAATCTTGCAGCTGCCTCAAGCCGGCACCAGGGTCGATGTAGTTTTGCACGGAGATGGCTGAAAAGGGTCGGTCAAGAAGTGGTCCGACTGGGCGGTCAAGTGCAGAGAGAGACAGAGAGAGAGAGACTCACGGTTCTGAGGAGCAACTTCGTCTAGGGGCATCTCGCCATTGAGGGCGTGGACCTGCTGGACCAGTTCCTCGGACGGGCGCGGCTTTCTTCTCACGCGGGCGCCGCCTCTCCGACTAGGCTTGTAAACGCATTCGCGTCCTCTGCTTTTGCACTGCATCGCGTCAGGTGCGGTTCTGGGCCGGGCCGGGGCGGGACGGGACGGGACGGGACGGGACGGGATGGGCGTGGTATGGTATGGTATGGTGCGGGAGATAGATATGCTTACACTAGCGCACGGGGTTGATCCATCGCATCGCGTGCGTGATGCTCGACTGTCCATGTGTGAGTCACAGCTGCAGAGCACCAGCGGGTAGAAGGAAGTGAGTGGTATGTATGCATAGCTGGCGACAGGGTTGGGCCGGGCCAGGCCAGGTAACGGACAGACGAAGGGGAGGGAGACTTGGGAGAGTGAACTTACCAGGCAAGGCAGGCGATCTTGACGGGAGGGGTTGCAAACCTCTTCTTGGCAGCGGAGGCCGGGACTGGGGGCGCCTCAGCTTCGGTCATGGTGCTCATGACCGAGGGACGAGTGTCGGGATCAAAGGATGAATGACGGACGGGCCTGTCCGTCTGGGTCAGAGAAAGAAGGAGGGCGTCGGGTGATGAATGAATGGATGGATGGATGGATGGATGGATAGTTCCCGGGCGGATCGGGATCTATCACACGGAGCGGACGGCGTTAGCGGGGACCGGATGAGGGCAAAGTCGGCTAAGGTGGTTCAGGCGGGCGGGGATGCTAGTCTAGGTAGGTAGTTGGCGAAGAGAGGCGGGCGGTGTCTGGTACGTACGTGGGGGATTGAGACGGAGTAGGGCAGAGCCGTCTGTCTGTCTGTATCGCGAGGGAGGGGGGGATACGTAATAAATCCGAATGAAAGCTGCGGGAGCCAGTGTACCAAGGTGTGCGTGTATGTATGTATGCGTGTGAGTGAGTGAGCGGGCGAGCGGTTGAGTGAGAGAGTGAGAGAGAGAGAGAATGAGTGAGTTTGGGTGACGGGAGGTGTGTGGCGAGGATGATTGGCAGCAGCTGCAGAGAGATAGATACCTACCTACTATTAGGTAGGTAGGTAGGTAGAGCCAGCCAGCCGCGGTCCGGACAGAGGGGAGGGGAGGGGAGGGGAGGGGAGGGGAGCGACTGGCTGAAAATAGCCACGCCAACGCCAGGTCGGACGGATTGGATACTCACTCACAGCTGCCAGAAGCGGGATTGGCGGCAGGCAGTTGGTTGTTGGGCAAGAGCAGGGGGGGTTGGGCAGCCGGCAGCGACTGGCAGGGATTTGTAATAAGAAAGAGTCCCTCCTGCTTACGTTATACCATTACCCATGGTACGTACACTACCTAGGTGACAACGGCTGCTGAAGAAGGTTTCGATGGTGTAAGGAGTGGGAGGGAGGTTCTTCCATTGCTGCTCCTGCCTGCCTAGGTATTTTAAGTTTTGCCCATCTCCCTACCTAGTAGATACACTGGTACAGTACCTCAAGTATGTGCATCATACATGTAGGTATGATGTGTTACCTAGGTATGCAGGGAGACGGATATCCAACGGGGACTGCCGCGCGCGCGTGGCTCTTTCCCGCTTGCTTACATATTCGTACCTACCTCGTAGGTACCGACAGACGGTAGTGCTGCTAGACTATTAATGGCCTAGTGCAGATAGATACCTTGCACTTCGTACATCATACATGGACTGGGTGCACAGTGCTACGTACCGTACAGAAGCTGCGTTCCCAGAGTAGGAAAGTGCAAACGGATCGCCGAGGGGTCCGAGCACCGGAGCCGACGAAAACACGGACCAATCGTATACAGGACTGGACTTTGCCCTGGTCTGGTAGCCATTCGGCGCGCACGTGGCTTTATTATGACTCGCTCGCACTGTGAATGGGCTGATCCACGCACACACACACTTGTGGGATCATCATGCACAGGACAGGCAGGACACAAACTCTGTTCAATCGCACCGCACCTTCCCTTCCTTCCTCGGCTTCATCAGGCCAGGGCAGGCCAGGCCAGGGCAGGTGCCGTCTCACCAGCCAAAGTCAATCAATCCTCTTACTCGGGCGCCCATGATGAATTCATGATTCATAGGTACAGAGACGATACGATACGGTACGGTACGGTACGGTATGGTATGCCTGGTTGGAGCTTCTCCTTCTCTTCTCCTTCTCCTTCTCCTTCTCTCTTTGCCTTCCAAGTACACGGCGTACCTACTCTACCTACCTACTGTAAGACATGCTCACCCACCCACCTGCTCCCGGCCCGCGTCAGGTCTCGTCATTCCTCAAACTCTCGACTCGAGAAGCCAGCCAGCCAGCCCTACGAATATATACACTTACACCACTTACTTCGACTTGAGAACCAGCAAACCTAGGCAGGCATTAGGTATTATTATCGATGCCACACAACAAATGGCCTCGTCAGCTGGTCTCACGAGCCAGGACCTCAGACCCACTCCGGAAAAATTCTACTTGGACTGATTTAGGGTTAGTTATTACTCCAGACAGGCTATTTGTTTGATACTTACTTCTGCCATCATTCATAGACCCTGCCGACAGCCAACCAAGTCCAAGAAAGACCAGTCAGTAGGTGGCCAACTGCCTGCCATCTTGACACGCCGAACATGTGTGTCTAATCTTAATTCAAAGGCTTTTCGAATACACGATATATCAGGGTTAGGGTTGGAGGCGAATCTCGAATTGACTCAATCATACAGACAAGACAGACCATTCTATCAATCTGGTCGACGGGAAAACTTCTCGCCTTCGATGAGACATCAAGCAAGACCTGCCACACAGCACCATGCGTACAATATGCATGCAATGAATGCATCTCCACGCCCTCCGAGTCAGTTCCGTGACTTGCTTCTCCGCACTCGACACCGCTGGCCATCCATCCACTCCACCCGCCCATTCCTCATGCAGGAATGCAGCAATGCATGCATGCATGCCCGCAGCAACCGACACCGGCCCCCGTCTGCCGTGGCTAGCCGTTGAACGTGACGTTGGTGCCGGGCTTGGTGTTGATTGTCAACGAACTGGTCCAGACAAGCTGTCAGTGTTTGATCATCCACGACGACCATCCAGGTCCTCCCTCTCTGACCCGTCCTTCGAAGACCTTCCACTCACAAGACATCGGGCCGGGAGTAGCTCCCCACTGGGTCAAAATCGAGCTGTGCCCACGCTGTTAGCCTTGGCTCGAGAAACTGCGCGGCCATGGAGGGACCACGACGCTCGTGTGGAACGCCTCCCCTACCCACCCTTGATTCGGTGACGTCTGCCATCCTCAGGTCGGCATAGATGACCGTCTCCTTATCCCACACCGGCTCCGCGAGGAACGTCCCCAGCGGGCCCACGATACACGAGCCGCCGTGGTTGACCACATCGTCCGGCTCCCACTGGCCTCCGTCCGGCCGCCGGTCCGGGTGTTCGGCTGTGAATGGTGGGTAATCCGACGGGAAGTCCGACACCTTGCACACCGAGTTGACCGATACGACGAAGCAGCGTCCCTCTTTCGCAATGTGCTGCATCGACGCCACCCACGTCGCCAAATCGTCCGCGTTGGGCGCCACATATATCCTTTTGATTGAACGGGTTAGTTGCTCTCATGTCAATTGGGCCGCCCGCTGCCAAGGTTTCCCGGCAACGCACGTCGAGACATCCAACACTCACTCGATGCCCTGTTGGTACAACGCCATGCGGGCCGCTGGCATGTAATTCTCCCAGCTGTGCGCTTGGCGTCAGCGTTGTGCTACCCTGCGGCCGGTCGGGTTGGACCAACCAGATCAGGCTCCCGACCTTCCCGATATCTGTCTGCGATACCTTGAGGCCGTCACCGGAACCTCTCCCCCAGACGAGGCGCTCTGCGGCCGTCGGAATCAGCTTTGCAGCGGTCAGTTTACCCGCAGCCACCCGACGTCATCGGCGGCATTAATACCTTGCGATGCTTGTACACAATCTCGCCCTCTCGGTCGAGGAGCAGGGCAGTACAGTACAGCGTGCCGCCTTCTTTCTCAATGATTCCGACTTGCAGGAGGACCTTGTTCGCCCTGGCCGTCTCGCAGAGCCTTTCGAAAGCGGCCAAGGGCACTTGAACGGCCGAATCGAAGTACTTGGAGAACCATTCTCGCCCTGTGAGGGGGGGGGAAAGGGTGAGCTCCGCGTTCCGTCATGACACTGTCCTGGCGGGTTTACCTCTCGGCTCCCGTGCGCCAATGGTCGCGTCGAAGGCATATCGCCACGGGTACGCAGACAAGAAAGCCTCCCTGTTTTCACCTCTTCAGTAGCAGCAACAGCGAGAAACTCCCCCGTAATGACGTGGACTTACGGGAACACCACGAGGTCCGCGCCGGCCGCTGCGGCTTCCTCCGTCAGCTTGCCCAGCTTCTGCAGGCTCTTCTCCAAGTCGAAGGAAACGGGAGCCGCTTGCACGGCGGCGACTTTGACGATCGAACGACTGTATCCCATTTTGATGTATGTAAGGTGTTGGAAGCCCGGACGGCTCCGGGGGCGCACTCGCAAACAGCCCAGGGCCTTTTTCAAGGTGTTGCCTGCGAGGTGACTGCAAAATTAGTCACGTCCAGCATGGCCGGCCGCGTGTACCGTCATCGAACGAGTTGTCTTGACGACCCGCCCACTTCGGCCCGCTAGGCGTCTGCATGCGGGATGGATGGATGCTCTGGCGAGCATGACATCCCCGATTCCCCGCCGTCGAAAGCTTCGGGGTAGCGTCTCAAATCCCGGGACACCTTTTCAAAGCCCGATGGTGACAGGGTCCAAACGAGGTATTCCTCCGGCAATTGCCTTCATTCAAGAGATGATAGGTATGCGTTATCCGACGGAGGAGGCCCCGTCTTGGGGGCCCTCGTTTCACAGTGACCGAGTAACGCGGCCATTTTGATGTGATGATATGTCTTAATTGGTGGGAGGGCTGCTTCAGTTTCATGGGCCCATATTTTTCCAACGACACATCCTGCCTGCTTAGAGTATTGTTGGTGTATTGTTGAACGCCGTTCATGTTCCAAAGTGGGATAAAGGGCGCGCCTACATATCTACAGGTCAGCCAGCACGCACTACTGTGTTATACATGCATAGGTCAACAATTGGACCCCTCTGCAGTAGCAGCATGCCCCTAATACAAGCGTATGATACCTCCTATGTGGCTCATACTACACGGTCTTGAATGGACAACCATCTATATACCCTGCTGGGAGAAGCAATATAACACGTTCGTTTTTTGCAAAGGAGACAAGAAGAGAACGAAAGTGGGTGCAACCGCGAATGCTGGGGAGTTCCCATACAAATATCTCACACCGCAGTCCCCGCGGAGGAGACGAAGATCGTTACTGACAGTCGCCAGACCCAAAACCTTCGCGGCAGAGTGGTGGGCCCAGATCAATACTGAGTTGTGCAAGACAGTCAGGGTCCAGGACGAGATACCGAATGCTTTTTTCTTTTTTTTTAGAACCCCGAGAAGCCGGCAGTGCTCATGGATCAATAGGGTGTCTCTGTTATAGGAGAGCTACGCCAGTTATACAACCCAGGCCAGGTGTTTATCGTTGTCCGGTATCAAGAGTACGGCCTCTCGACCAAAACAACTAACCTAGCCTGAGCCAGCCGCTTTTGTGCCGCAGTCCCTCACGTTCACCTCGAAACTTGATGACCCTGTACTTCTTTCATGTTCTGCGGGGAAACGTGCTCGGCTCCCCGTTCGGAAGCGCATAACGGCTGACCGTAAACCCCGACGCCGGTCGACGGTACGCGAACGAGTTCCCCCAGACGACCGCCAGAGACGACGTCGGGGCCCCACGAGCTAGTGCTCGACGCCCTCGTCGGGGCTCTCCGCCCGGATCTAGTCCCATCTGCGCTCCAGGCTTGCCGGGTCTCTACGCCGTGGTGTGTTGCGGCTCAGGAGACCCCCGCGAGTCTTGACGCGAAGGTGGTGGCGGGCGAGAGCCTGACGGGAGAGCTTGAGGGCCGGTAGCAACAGGTTTGAGTATCAAAGTGCGATTCACCGAAGCGCGAGGGCCTTTGGAACTTCCAGAGAGACGCCGGAGAATTGGCGCCAGCGTTGGACGAATGGGTGGCACTGCCTTTCGAGGTTTTTGGATGAGCCGGTCAGGCGCGTGTCTGACTCCTCCACACTCACGAAGAGGGGTGATTGGTTTCGATGTTTCCATTTCACGCACGTCATTCCCATATATGTGTGTGCGAGGACGCAGCTCTCAGAGTATCAGCACTCCTTCTTCAATCGCTGAGAAGGCCAACGTATATCGAGTCTGGCAGCATAGGCATCAGACTCGCTTCCAAATCTGGACAAGACAATGTCTCCGCCGCCGGACATAGCAACGCTCTCGTTATGACAAATACGCGACCGTCACTCGCTGCTTCGTATCCAAGCCAACTAGGTTGGCTGCCGGTATTCATAGACCGTTCCGATGTCTAAACTGAAGTACTAGCACATGACATTCCCTCTTGAGGTCGCATGGGCACGCAATATGTTCAATACGCATTCAATATATCAACCCTTGCCATGTATCAGTGATCGAACCAAGATATATCTTCCTGGGGAGCTCTTGGTCTTGCCGTGGTGTTGCAAAAAGGATTCGCCTTATGGGCGATTCTTCTTATTCGCAACTCAACGTTACAGCAATGATACCGGTTTCATATGCTAGTTGCAGAATAGTTAAAGAGGTATTGCCCCCCAAGCTACAGCTCCGCAGCCCTGTATGCGGCGAAAAGTGGACCGAAGCGGCGAATGATACGATTTGTGTCTGGACCTTCTTTTGCCCTTCTCCGAACCCTCTCCTCGGCCGTTTGTCTTTGCGGAGCGAATCAGGTTAGAGAAGTGACATGCACAACAATTACCCGAGGGGTCCGCATCCGTCGACGCAAAAGAGAACCTCGCCATCATTGGAACACCGGGGGAGGGGGGTTCCTGCAGCTGTACGACCTCATGGTTCCCCTCCCCCTCACGCGCGCTAACGTACAAACCTTCTCAGGGAATATTCCCACCACCGTCTTTCTTGGCGTGACGTCGGGCTTGCGAGCGCCGGTTTGAAACGAAATGGGGGAGGGTGGCCTCCTATCATATCATATCTTCTGCCCGGCATGGTTTCCGAAGGGGGGGGCGAGGTTGGCCCGTTCTCGACAAGGAAATGTATGGTATAAAACGCGCCTCGGTTCAAACCCCGACGCCCCCGGCAATTGGTCAACGGCCATGCGGCCCATTCACCGACGGGACGGCTGCATAGAGGGAACCCGGGGCGAAAAAAGAAACAAGGAACGAAAAAAAGATTAAAATACAAATCAAAGCATCGTCAACGACAGTCGCACTCAGAACCCTCAGATGGAAACTTCAAGACGTGTGAGGGAAGAGGGCCACCGGTTCTAACCACCACACCGGCCGCTGACCGAGCCGGGGTTCACATCGAAACCGCCGGGATCATCATAGACTTCGAACCCCCCCTACCTATTCTCGCCGACGGCCATGGTTCACCGCATATTGGAACGAAACCCTGTTTACCGAGTTCCTGCAAGCCCGGAAGGAAAACGATATATGGGCTCCAGATGAACCAAGCTGCTGCGCGTCCATCGAAACCAAAGGCGATGGTCCACAACTGCCGGTCGACGGACACAGGACCACTATCATCATCATCATCATCGCCGCCGCCGCCACCGCCAGCGTCAGACCGCCGTCTACCGTCCACCGTGCCACATCCCACCATGCACGGCGTCAATGACAGCAGCAGCAGCAGCAGACCGTGGCTCGTGCAAAAGTACGGCGGCGCGAGCCTGGGGAAGCTCCTCGAGACCATCTGCGCCGACATCATCCCGTCGCACCGGCGGGACCACAACCTCGTCGTCGTGTGCTCGGCCCTCTCCGGCGCCGCCAAGGCGGCGGGCGGCACGACGGGCCTCCTGCTCGAGTGCGCGGCCCACGCCGAGGCCGGCCTCCCCGCCCAGGCCCAGCTGAACCGGGCCGTCGACGCCGTGCGGGACGGCCACGTGCGGCTGCTCGAGGGGCACCTCGTCAACGCCAACGGCACCCGGAGCGACCTGTGCCGGGACGTCCTGAACGCCGCCCGGGACGCCGTCGTCGGGGAGTGCGAGGGCCTCCGCCGGTTCCTGCTCGCCGCGCAGATCGTCGGCGAGCTGTCGCCCCGCGCGCGGGACCGCGTCGTCTCCCTCGGCGAGAGGCTGGCGTGCCGCCTCGTCGCGGCCCTGCTCAGGAGCAAGGGGGTCCCCGCCGAGACGGTCGTGCTCGACGACGTCGTCGAGGCCGTCTTCGGAGGGGCCGCCGCCGCCGACCAGAGGGCGGTTTTCGCCGGCCTCGGCCCGTGCTTCTACCACCTCGTCGCCGACGAGATCGCCAAGCGGGTGCGGCGCGCCTGCGGAGAGGGCGACGGCGACGGCGCCTTCGTCGTCCCCGTCGTCACGGGCTTCTTCGGCCTCGTGCCGGGCTCGCTGCTCCGGAGCGTCGGCCGCGGGTACTCGGACCTCTGCGCCGCCATGTGCGCCGTCGGCGTCAAGGCGGCCGAGCTGCAGATCTGGAAGGAGGTGGACGGCATCTTCACGGCGGACCCGCGCAGGGTCCCCTCGGCCCGGCTGCTGCCGACCGTCACCCCCGAAGAGGCGGCGGAGCTGACGTACTGCGGCAGCGAGGTCGTCCACCCGATGACCGTGGACCAGGTCCGCCGCGCGGGCATCCCGCTGCGGCTCAAGAACGTCTTCAACCCGACGGGGCCGGGGACGCTCGTCTACCCGACGGAGACGCCGTCGCCGCCGCTCACGCCGCCGGAGACAAAGGTCGAGGCGGCCGAGGACGTCAATCCGTCGTCGCTCCCGACGATCGACTTCATGGTGGGCAACGGGTACCGCGGCGCGCAGCGGGAGAGGCGGCGGCGGCGGCCGACGGCCGTCACGGTCAAGGACGACGTACTGCTGGTCAACGTGGCGGCCAACAGGAACGTCAAGTCGCAGGGGTTCCTCGCCGCCGTGTTCGAGCGGCTCGAGGAGGCGCGGGTCCGGACGGACCTCGTGACGACGAGCGAGCGCAACGTGAGCCTCGCGTTCCAGCACGTCGAGGACGGCTCATGTCGGTACCAGAGGTTGCGGGCCGAGCTGGAGAAGTTTGGAAAGGTAAGACGCCACTGGTTTCCGTTTGGTCCAACACGGGGCACGGGCTGTCGTCTGGGGTCACGTAAGCTGACAACTCGAGCAAGGTTACCATCACGGAAAACATGTCGATCGTGACGGTGGTAGGGCACAAGATGCGGAACATGGTTGGCATATCATCGGAGATCACGAGCGCGCTGGCGTCGGTCAAGATCAACATCTTCATGGTGAGCCAGGGAGCGAGCGAGATCAGCGTATCGTAAGTGAACACACACCCCGTCGCCCGCGTCGCTTTTTTTTTTCTTTTTTTTCTTTTTTTTCTTTGCCCGTTCATGGTTGTTTTCGTGACCCAATGGGAGGAGGACGCCGGTCGCCTAACACGAGGAACAGACTCATCGTCCGGGCCGAGGACGCGGTCCTCGCGCTCAACGTGATCCACAGCAAGGTCCTCCGCATCCCGACGCACCGGGAGCGGGGGAACGACCCCATCAAAGGTGCGGAGGCCCGCCGCGGCGACGCCGTGTTACCCCGAGAGCCCCCGGCGAGATGCGCGTCCCCGCAGCCGCTTACGTATACCCCCAGGTCCGTGGCTTTACTGAGGCAGCGGAGCCTTGCCACCACGGCGCGCCGTGTGTGCGGGTCGGGCCATCTGGACGACGAGGAGGCTCACGGGCGTGTCGAGAGGTGGGTGAAAAGGAGACGGCAGACCTGACGAAAATCCGGGCCAGCTTACGTGCGGGGATCTTCTGGGTGCTACGCATGAGGAGAAGCGCACTGAAGCGTCGTGTGCGGATTGGGATATGCATCTCAAGTTGAATATATCTAAACGTATCTGTGTTTATAAGTCAGCCCTTCTTAATAGGCTACACACGGATGCAGCAATGAGTTGTTTACGAAGACTCATGTAGATCAATTGTATTCATAATGGCATCCCCACGTCCCGATTGACAAAGCACTAGACAGGTATTGCAGTCACAGGGTCATAGGGAAGAGGTAGATGAGGGGTTGATCTCCTTTTAAGGAGATCGAATTATTACTCT
Organism: Colletotrichum zoysiae; assembly: GCA_030867305.1. Lineage (NCBI taxonomy): Eukaryota > Fungi > Ascomycota > Sordariomycetes > Glomerellales > Glomerellaceae > Colletotrichum > Colletotrichum zoysiae. The sequence goes on along the minus strand of MU842824.1, from coordinate 210,375 downwards.
TTATTCCGTTCGTAATGATATCCAATAGCCAGTCCAGCATTGTATCTGTCTTGACTGCTTCCACCTGCTTCCATCCAGACAGCTTTCCATCTCCCAATCAAAGCTCCATTCCCAAAGACAAGATACGATATATGTTGCTTCTTCCACCGCTGTTGTAATAGAGTGTGCGTGCAAAGTCAGAATCGCCCAAAAGACTCTCCGCCCATCAATGTCCATCCACCGAGTAATGCCAAATTCCCAAAGACAAGATGTAATGTCTCGTGTCTTCCACCGCTGTTGTTATAGAGGGTATTGTGTGATTAGGTTTGCCCATGAGGGACTTTTTTTAATGAAGAGGACCCTGCCGTGTAGTACAGAGTTGAATGGTTGTATGTACTGCCGTCTTGAAGGTAATGTCCCTATTATGCCCTTACAGACCTCCAGGACGCCATAGAAGTAATGTCCCGTTGCTGAGGCTGAGGGACTCGCCAGTTAGGTACAGGTTGGTATGAACATCCACTGTATGTGTGGATGTTGTGTGTGTAGCTGTTGTATGTCGGAGTACTGTATGTAGGGGTATTGTATGTAGGAGTGTTGTATGTGGGAGTGTTGTATGTAGGAGGGCTGTATGTCGGAGTGTCGCATGTTGGGGCGTTGTATGTCCAGATGCTGGCTGCCTGATTGCCTGGAGCGGCGAGCCAAGAAAAGGCTGGGAAGCTAGGGTTCGTAACCACCGTTCCAGCTGGCAAAGGCTGGGCCTGGGCCTCCCCCTTACGCCACTTGTCGTCCATCACCCACAGCTTGTAGTCCCTAAGCCTCTTAGGCGTGCGGGGGTTGAACAGGTCGACGAAGCTTGACCCCTTCGTCAGCGCCTTGACTGACGCATATTCGAGGGCGCGGTCGACGACGCCAGCGCCGCTTCCGCGATGAGGACGAAGGGCCTCGAGGTGGACCATGTGCGCCTGGCGAGTGTTGACGTACGAGGGCTTGTGGAGCGGCTGGCTGCCTTCGAGCAGGTGGAGTTGTCCGAGGTCGGGATGGACGGCGGGCTCAATGGGCATGTAGTCGAGCCAGTGCTTAAACTTGTTGTCAAACGCCTCGTCGATGCTCCTCGTCCCGAAGGATGTGATGAGGAAGACTTCCACGAGTCCCTCAGGAGATGGGTTGTTAGACATTACAACAACCGGGTGGTTGTACGCGCCATTGTCGAGGACCGGCTCGAGCAGGCTGGTTGGGATGCAGTTCCGCGATGGGAGCCACATAAGCTTCCCGGAGAGGGTACTGTTGTTGCTTCGCTGAGCCGGCAGCTGGGCGCTAGAGGGGATCATCTTCATCTCGCTGGCCATGATCTCTGGCTACTGGAGGTTGGAAAGGTAGGAAGAGAGGTAGGAAGAGAGGCAAGAAGAGAGTTGGGATGAGAGTAGAAGCGAGAGTCGAGGCGAGGGTTGAGAGAGAAGTAGAAGCTAGAGTTGAGGCGAGGGTTGAGAGAAGAAAGAGGAGGATACAGTGGGTGAAGATGATACGAGTGAAGTGAATAGACAATTGGATGAACAGTAGAAGGCAACGACAGTGTAGCTTCGAAAGCGAGGCAATTCGACGATGGAATGCTATGCCGGGAATGTGAAAAGGAGAGAAACAGCGCTGGGGGGGGGGCTTCTTATATATATATTTCCAGGGACCAAAAGGGTCGTTAAGAGTCATCTTGAGAAAAGTTCTTCAGCCATCATGGTCCCGGTCTGCTCCTCTTGCCCTCACGGTTCCGGTCTTCTGACCATCGGAACCGTGGTTCAGCAACAAATCCACGGCTGCCTGGATCGAGGGCTGCGGCCCCGGACGGCCATATAGCCCTAGAACCAGATTAGAGTTTAGGGCGTCTTCTGATGAACACGGGGATGGATGGATTGAGGATGGGATTGAAGACGGTCGACGATGTAAGACCATTTCCCCGGTTCCGATTCGGGCCCCTGCTGCGGGTCTCCCGTGACCTGCACGTCTAGGAAGGGGGGACGGAGCCGCCAACACCGCGATGGACGACGGGTGTTGAGCGCCGGGACAATAAGGTAGGTTTTGCTTCCATCGGAAGGGTCTCGCCATTTCGGAAGGGGATTTTGCTCCGGGGGCTAGGGCAAGGCAGAGAGAGAGGACCGGGAAGGAAAATAGGGGGAGGCGAGGTTGGGTTTGAATGAAAAGTCAAATATGACTACCAGACTGCCATCAGGGTCCAGGTGTAGAGTAGACATGGACGGGTGACTCGCACTTTAGAATTCGTCACTTCCAAAGACTTCAAGCTGTTTGGCACCAGGCAGCCAGAATCCCGGGGGGGACAGGACGCCCGGCTTGTTCCGGGCGTGACGTGACGTGACTGCCACACTTCCTCGTCGGAAAGTGCTGATCACCTCGAAGGAAAAGCCGAGGGCTTGCTAAGAAAGAACCATCGTTAAACAAACATACAGAAAGAGAAGGGGAGGGAAAAGAAAAAGAAGAAGAGAAAGAAGAGACCCGGTGGTACACCTGCCGGGATGCGAGGCTCCGCCCCTTATCGACGTGGTGAAAAGAAGCTTACTTTTGGCCCTCACGATAGCCGCCACCGGTTCCACGGTACCGGGTTCGCATCCGAGATGCGCGATACCTCGCCGGGTACCTCTGGGCTTACGCCTCCCAACGGTTTATTATGCTTATCTGCGTCGCCGGGATCAACCTTTTCTCACCCCCCCGGGTCTCATGATCACCCCTCCCCTTACCAGGACCCAAGAACCCTCAAGGTCTCAAGTACAACAGACTCCTGTCCCGGGGACCATGGGCGTAGATCGACTGCCAGAGACTACCAAGGCAGCTGTACCATACCATGCAGGCACACGCCCTGCCAGCGGCGAGCGGGACAAATGGAAAACCTGTTCATCACGGCAGCCTAGTCATCCAGAAAGAACGTACCGGGGGGTAACCGGTATCCAAAGGAAGTACACACCAGAGCGCTGTCATGAAGACCACGGGGATGAGAGTAACTGTTAGTGGCTACGGAGGGCATGAATACTGCCTAGGCATCTACGTGTATACACATACAACGTCCTGCAGACGATGGGCAGGGCCGGTGTGACCCGGGCGTGCTTTTTGGAGAGGCACCCAAGGTCCTCGCCAAAGGACATTTCGGTCTCACTCCCCCTGACCCCCATCATGTGTGTATCTCGAAGCCAGACGACGGCTTCGCTGTGCTTATCCCGGACAATCCGTTGGCGTTGTAGCATGACGGGACCAATCCCCCTCCCTACACACCAACAAGACCTCGTCCTCTTTTGGTCTCCCCCAATGTCCACACGTATGCAAGCAAAAGAACGGTTGGAATATGAATGAGATCTAGAGAGGGTATAACCCCATTGTGTCTAGATTCCCCCCTACCCCTCCCTCTGGTCAGACAATGGTATATATTTATCAAAAGACCGCTGCTTCACCCAGCCGAAAGGGCCGGACCTAGGTCGCCACCCCCGCGGCACCAATAAAACACACAAAAAGTACTGTTCGAACTTGGACCATTGCTTTATCCGCTGTCCGCACACAAAAGGCCTCGATCTCGGTACAACAGAAAGACAAGTCAAGGTGGTTCGCAAGACAGCCCCCTTTGTCGTCCTCGCCCACAGCCCCCCCCTCCTCTTGTCACCACACGAAACCGATGCTCTTGTTCTTCACCACGGCAACAATCCCATTGATCATGCCATTCTTCCGAATCCCCGAAGAACCCCCCTTATAAGACCCCCCCGTTTGGCCCGCGTGTCCTCTCAACAGTCCTGCAGGCTCAGGAGAACCATACAACGAATACCACCCGCGAGACATTTGGTTCTTGCACCTCACGCGCATTATACACACCGCTCAGAAAAGTCGGCCTTCGTCGTTTCCGCTCGAGTGTCACCTTGGTAAGATACCATCTCCCCCGAACCCCCCCCCTCGTCGTCATGTGCTACAAAGTCTACACCCACACAATGTCATGCGACGCCCGCCCCGTCATCACCTCCACAAAGACCCTATACGTCAACCCCTACGAGCCGCCCCCGACGTGCCCATGCGCCGCCCCGTCTCCCTCTCCTTCCCCGTCCGCCGCCCGCGACCGCGGGCGTCGGCGACCCCTCGCCTCCTCCGAGCGCTGCCCCTCCCACGGCTGCTGCACCCTCGACGTCGCCGTCCACCGCTGCGCGCGCCGGTGCCGGGACCCGACGAGGTACAACCGGTACCTCCGCGGCGCTTCCCCCTCCGCATCGTCCCGAGACCTTTCCTCCTACACACGACGACGACGACGACCTTCGTACCCGCACTCGAGCCCGCACCCGTCCAAGCCCCTGCCCCCGAACGACCCCTTCGAGACCCGGCAGCCTTCTTGCGCGTCGCCCTGGCGCCGCCTCCGCACCTTCGACCGGGACCCGGACTTCCGCGCCGTCGAGTCCCGCGCCTTCCGCCTCGCCCTCGCCGAGCTCCTCGACATCGGGCGCGTCCTCCTCCACGCCGAGGCCGAGCTCGACAAGGCCCACCTCCGGCTCGAGAGGGAACGCGCCAGGCACCGCGCCGCCCACGGCGCCGCGTGCGAGCGCGTGCTCCTCGAGTGGGAATGCGGCTGGACGCGGCGCGTCGCTGACATGGTCGTCGGCGTCGACGACCTCGCGCTCAGCGCCGAGGTCCTGGCTGACTGCTGGGTCCGGTACGTCGGCCTGCTGCGGAGGTACGAGGAGCTCGGGCAGCGGAGGGTCGGCGGGATCGTGGAGGATCGTGGCGGGCGGGGTTCGAGGCGTGGGGGCGAGGACGGCGGTCGGGAAGACGCTCGTCCGGACGAGGAAGCCAGGCCGTGGAGATACGTTCGTCGAGAGAGCTGGGACCTGAAGGACCGTGACGGCGAGGGGCGTCGGGAGGAGGTGTGTGCCCGCGAGGAATGTTGTCAACCAGAGCCAGGACGGAGGCGTCATTCGGTCAGATTCGATGACGAGGTGGAACCTCGGCGGAAAAGCAAGGATGGCTCATCGAATGGAAAGCGGCACCGACGCTGGTGGGGGTTCTCATAAGGATTCCCCGTCCATTCAAGACCGAGGTAGTCGCTCACACTGGCGGAGGGGGCAAGTACTGTCTAAATTAGGTTGTCATCTTATTAGGTCATATCTTTGTAGTACATGTTTGAATAGTTCCTGCGTTTGGCAAGGTCCCCCATCCTTTTCCTACCCATAATTCCAAGCACGCTGATCAGGGAATACCGTGCTGTTGGCCGTATACCCGCGTCATGTGACGGCACCTAGTAGACGAGCTTGAAGGCAACATCGGACGGGTAGTACTTGAGAGTATCTGGTATCGGCAAAGGGTCGTAAAAGGGGTTCGGGCGGAAGGTGATCTCCTTGAGATGGGGTAAGGTTTCTCTGCTCTGGAAGACGAGCTTGTACAGGGCGTCCTGAAGACCTTTTTCGTACATGCAACGCTCCTTGGTGGAAAGCTGGTCGACCTCGACGTCGTGCCACAGTTCTGCCAAGTCGAGTATCTCCACTGATGGCGGCAAGCGGTGACGGATATCAATGCTTTGCACCCGCTCCGGGTTCCCATACAGGATGCCAATGTCGAGCTTGACGTTGCGCAGGGCCTTCATCTTGGGCAGGCAAGTGAGAGTGCCGTCTCCGCCGACGTGCTGAGAGAAGTTGCCGGCGAGGATGCCTTCGAACGAGAACGTCTCGAGGGTATCGGCAACGAGGGACAATGCGGTGTTGAGGTTGTGCTCACCGTCGGCGGGCTGCTCCGCGACGCCGGAAGGGCCCATCTCGAGGAGCTTCAGGTTCGGGCACAGGGCGCAAATGGCATGCCAGCCCTGACCCCACATGCTGCTCCGCACAAGCCGGATCTCCTCGACGTTCTTCCAGCTGCCGTCGTCACCCCAGCCGTCACCCGGACCCAGGGCGGCGGGCCGGAAAACTGCGGAGCCGAGCTCCACAGAGCGCAGTTTGGGCAGGCGAAGAAGACAGGGCAGTTCGCGACGGGGCCAGAAGCTCGCGCCGGGGAAGTCGGGCATGGGCTCGAGCATGACGCGGGTGAGGGAGCTCAGGACGCGGGGGCGGCCTTCAGCGGTCTCGATGTCTGGGGTGATGACGTCCTTGAGCTTCTGGTACTCGCCGGCGGCGAAGGGCATGCGCATGTGGAGGGTGCTCAGGTTCGGCGACGAGTAAAGAACGAGGGCGAAGACGATCTGGGCGAATTCGAGCTCTGAGTTGGCTTCCCGGACGATGTTCTTGATGCGGTCGGGAAAGCGGGACGAGGCGTCCACCAGGCGGCGCCATTCGGTGCGCTTGTAGGGGCAGAGGACGTCGGTGGGATAGTGATCTGTGCCTAGGCAGGAGACGTAGGAGAGAATGCGCATGTTGTCGCCCAGTTCGGGACGCTCGAGCAGAGTCTGGAGCAACGACTGCAGCCGGGTCTGGCCCCAGAGGTAGACGGTCTGGTAGAGGTAGGGAATGGCCATATTGGACAAGCGGCGACACACAAAGGCGAGGCGGTAAAGGGCGACGCGGTTTGTGACGACGACGCCATCCGGGTCGGTGTAAGCCTGGAACGGGATATCGAGCCCATCGGGCGGCGGCGTCAGATAGCCGACGATTTGCAGCAGGATCTCGTCAGGGAGGGAGAGCAGTAATGATGAAGGCATGATGATCAAAAGACGGATGTGTGATGAACTGGGGAACGTCGCGCCGAAGGGGAAGACGGGTGAAGGCGGGATACCGTGAGATGTTTACTACCTAAGTAGGCGGCGGGGTTAAATGCGGGAGTGAGACAATGTACGAGTGTGCAACTCGCGAGGGCTGCGCAAGAACGAATCAAGGACGGATGCCCAGGCCTTTTTACCCACGCAGCACAGCAACGAGCGGTCCCGGAGAGGAGGCTCAGCAGGCCCGTGACGCGGGATAGGATGGGGATTGTTATTTTTTCCCGTTTTCTTTTGTAAAGCAGATAAACGCTCAAGCTGACAGAGCAACGGCGACACGGTCCAGCTGACGACGGGGGAGACGCGATGCAGGGTTCAACGAGGGAGGGTGAAAAGCGAAAGCGGTAGCAAAGGACAGCGAGTGCGCCTCGCCCCAGGTTTTGTTCCCTGTGTTCCCGATGCGGCCCCTCCGAGTCGACTGCCGTCTCAAGGGTTCTCCCATGCTTTAAGAGGGCTGGACAACCAAGGCCCCCCCCTTTTTTTTTTTTGGCGATCAGGATGCAGAGAAAGGGGGTCGGTGCTGCAAGATGGGGGATACGAAAAAGTGAAAATAGAGAGGAGGGTTAGAAAAGATGGATCTGGAGACGAATGGGGATCGTTTGTGAGTGGGTGCGGTGCGCTTCGTCCAAGTCGATTAGGTAGTGCGTGCTTGGCAGCCCGGCCCAGTCTGATGTGTTGTTCCCGTGTCTTTTCGGAATGATTAGATGCGCATGTCGCGGCCATGGAAGGCTGTAATGATGGTTGATGAGGGTGCCGGGTACTTTGCACGATGTGTCCTTGTCTTGCATAGGCATTGGCAATGTCGAGAATAGTTGAAGACGAAGATTAGGCCCCTCCTTCCCCATCCAAGTCAGGCCGTTGCAATCCAAGTGAAGCTGGTCGGCTGTGGATGGTGAAGCATGACGTTGGCCAGAGCGCTCCTTGATGGCGACCCATCACGTCTCTTAGCCCCGATCACCCCTGGGATTTGCGCGCCGAGGGTCGGGTCACAGCACATGGCCTTGGTCCCGTCCCCCCTGGACGTCTGCGAACGAGGTTACATCGGTAAGGAAGAAGCCGGGTGGGTGGTTGTTGTGGTTGTTCGTTGGGCAGCCAGCGGAAATAGGTTGGTTACTGACGAGGGTCGGGAAGAGAGGTCGTCGTATGTTGGATTTCAGACTGTGAACTCAATTGATCAATCGATACAGGTAGGCATTGACGATTGACGGCGGGAAGAAGGACGATGACGACGATGAGGAGAAGAGCAGCGAGCGAGAGCAACAATTCGCGATTCACGAGGGACCGGAACCCAGAGGGACAGGAAAGAGAGAGAGAGAGAGAGAACTGAAGTGGGCCGATTCACTCATTCGGTTCGTTGCGGATCCGCTCGCTCTCCAAAATTGGCAGGTTCTCCCCTCCTTCCTGTCTACCTATCTACCTAGGTACTTAGGTACTGCATAGGTACGCGAGGCGCGGTGTACGCACAGGTAGGTAGGTAGGTACCTTCTCACACAATCCCCATGTACCTAGGTACCTGTACGATGTCCGGGCCACCACCCACCAGTACAGACTCGGGGAAGCAGGTGCGAGGAAGACCTGACTGTCGGTGCCTGCCTTCCTCAACTCGAATGTACAAAATCGACATCGTGGCTACCTAGGTACCTGGGTAGTAGGTAGGTACGGTAGCCGCTCTCTCTCTCCCACGACATCCACCTTTTCTCCAAAGACAAAACTTTCTTCTCTCGACCAGCCGCAATATCGAATCGGCCTCGATCGTTGCCAACCGTCGATCAACAGCAAACGCACGCCGCGGCACGTGGACAAATGGGCGGATGAGCTTGCAACAAACAACAAATGACCGCAGCACAGACAGACAGACAGGAAGCACTCACTGGCATCGTGTGTATGCTTTTTCATTATTCTTGGAACACGGGCCAATTAATCAATCACGTTAGCTACCTATGGCCGGCCCAGATCAGATAATATCTCACCCGCTCTGTCTGTCTTCCGTTGCAATTTGCCTGCGTCATGCATGTCTTGGCGCATTTTTCTTCTTCTCCTTTTGCCATGTTTTTGCTTGCTTGCTTGCTTGCTTGCTCACTTGCTTATTCCTCTCTAGGTATCCCTCCCCCTGGGTCCGTCTCCACGAATCCTTGTTGTCGTCGGCGTCGATCGTTGATCAGCGTCTACAATGCTGCACCCGCAACAAATAGCACAATAACCATGTTCGTCCCTTTTCAATCCTTTGTTGGTTGACCACGTTGCTAACCCAAAAACCCGCCCGACCAGAACTGCATCCCGGATTCCCGCTGCCGAGAATGACTTCAACCTTCACCAAGACGATACATCCGTCCATCCAGTTGCCCTTGCAAATGCGGAGCCGACATCATACCATTTCCTATGTCTCCCACACGCTGATACATACGCTTACCTCCCCCGCAGACTCCTGGTTGATCAACTGACCAACCGGGGACGACGCCCTCGCCAACTTGATGCCCTCAACCCGTGAGATCACACCACTTTCACGGGCTCTTTCGGATTCTCGTCGACAGGGTAGCCCTCGGATAACACCTCATCCACACACAAAACCCCCCTGTGGCTCGTCATGACCCAGCACCGCACCGCACCCCCCGTTCCAATTTGTTTTCAATCAACTCCAACCGCGCACCGTCTCCCCGTCGCTGCGTCGCATGCTTGCTTCCTCTCAGCCCACGCGTCGTTGTTCTGAAACTTTAAAACACCTGATTCCTCGACACGATTTTGCCTTCCCTCACAATTTGGCGCGGTTTCGATTTGACAGTATCGTGTCAGCAGATACTAAATCTCGTCGCTCACGAATACCGCCCCGGCCGTCTTTTGTCCAGGTCGGTTGCATGCCCCTCCGCCTTTCCAGCGCAGGCTGTTCCCCCCAATTCGTCCGTTCGTGAGGGCCCCTTTAGAGTGATTGAAAGTTCAGCCGGGCAACGTAGGGGATGACTGCTTGTCAATGCCTTTCGGCTTCTGTTCGGGATCCGACTTGCAAGACGCTCAATCAACCCATAGTCCATCAGCCGCCTCGTCCATGCCATCTGCTGACCCTTCCACATCGTCCTGTTCCTTTTCCGCTGCTGGCACTCTGATCCTCTTCCGCAGCCTCAAGGGACTAGACCGGCCTGTCTCAAGGCACTCATCACTCTCCCGTCCGCTGTCGATATCCTCCTCCTCCTCCTCGCCGCAGCCATCCCCCAGCCCCCTCTTGCGGCCCCGCAAACGGGGCCGATCCCTCCGCCTATCCGGTCGTGATCCGTGTCCCCGCTCCCTGCAGAGCTGCGCAATCAGGCTCGGCACGCCGCCCCCCTGCGCCCGCCGCCTCATCGCATCCAGCGCCTGCCCCTCCGTCCTGCCCGCGGCCAGCATCTCCTTCATCCTATCCCAGAACGACTTGCGTCGCGTGAACCAGGACCGCCCGTACGTGCTGTTGCGCCACTTGGCCCTGTACAGCGCCTCAAGCCGCTCCACCGGCGGCTGGCCGTGGAGGCCGTGCCGGAACTCGGCCCATTGCTCCTCGACCGTCTCCGGGTGTGGGTGGAACCGGAAGATGGACCGCCGCGTGCCGTCCTCGTCGACCACCATGAGCGTACTGAAGTATTTGGGGTCGTCGTAGGGGTTCAATGGCGCCGTCTGAGCACGCGTCGGCGGCTGCGGGCTGTCTCTGGCGCCGCCGTCGACGGCGGGCTTGGCCGTCCCGTGGGGTTCGTCCATGTCGCTCATGTTCATGACCTGCCCGATCTTGATTGCTCTCGCGCGGCTGGCCCCGCTAGCTCTATTCCTTGGCTTCCTCGCGGCTTCGTTTGGCCGGCGACTGGCTCCGATAGGCCGCGGGCGAGGAGCCTTCTTACCGGTGCTGCGCCTTACCAACGGCGGCGATGGGTGGGTAGTTGGCAGCTGACCTCGACCATCCTCATTCCGCGCTGGAGGAGGCTCCGGTCTTACCTCTTGTACGTGGACAGGCGAAGTCACTCTCGACGTATTCCTGCATCGTGCAAGGGGGACACTTGGCCGGGTACTTGGCTCCACGAGCGCAGTTGAAGTCGGCGACGGCGAGATCGGCGTGACTGCATGGTCATTACCCTTATCAGACTGCCGCCTGTCCTCTCGCAAGGTCGGGTTAGCTGCATCGACGCCAAAGACTTCCTGCCACCGGTCAGCATTGTCCGATGACCGATTAGCCAGGGCAGCTCCCCGGCCATGAGATTACTCGCCTTGATGATCGAGGCCATGACGTTGACCTGCAGCTGCAGCCGTTCTTCGATCTGCGCCTTCCACACTCCCGACTGCCGTTCGGCCTCTTCCTGCCGCCGCTCGAGATCGCCAACTTCTTTGGTGTACTGTTGCTGTAACCGGATCACGATCTGGGCTAGTTCATTCTCGTCCTGCGGCTCTGGAGGGCTCAGCTGCTCCCCAGGCGATACAATGGGCCCCACGGGGTCCGCAGAATCGCCTTCGCTGTCGGAGTAGTCGACAAGCTTCTGTCTCCTCATGACGTTGGTGTTCGTTACGACCGTCGACCCTTGTGGCCTGAGCCGCCTTGTGATGTAAGTGGCATGTGTTGAGTTGATTGGGTTGATTTCGTGACTTGGCGTCTTGCCTTTTAGGCTTTAGCCGTGAATAGTCGCAGCACTTGATGTTTATTGTGGTTTCTGTGTTTTCGATGTGGAAGTTGTTGAAACCACAGCTGCGTGCGCGCCGAGGGCGGTCGACGACGCGGGCGTGCATATATGACCACAGTCGACTGGAGACGTGCGTTGATGGCAAACACTAGACGCAAGGGATAGGTGACATCGTTTGGGGGCGTGTCCCTGACCGTAACCGCAATCCCTCGCGGTGTCTCCTTTTTTCCCTTTGTCCATGTCAAGGAACAATGGTGTCTATTTGCGTCGGCAGGCATGACTGTTTGGCCTCTCTGGGTGGATGTGTGTTCCATCAAGATGAATGACGCGCCTCTTGGCCCCCCCTGACGTCTGCATCTGTGCAGCATGGCTCCCAGCTGGGATTGGGTGAGGATTCGCCGTACTTTGATGCCCTTTGAAATGAGAGTGTCTTCCTTTGGGGTCGCCGTTTGTCATATCCCTGCTGAACAAGTTCTACGACGAGAAGACGCGAATCCAACACACCCGACCTGATTGATCCATTACGTCTGCAACCTGTTTCGAATGGGTAGCATCGGAAGCCGCTTATGGGCGGCGCAAGGCTGCCCAACCGTTGTCGTCGCTGTTGCCGCCGTCGTCCACGCAATGGAACACGCATCTGTCGGGTCTCTCTCTTTAAGTAAGGGTTTAAGATTAAAGTGGAGGTGAACGATGAGATGCCTCGGCGTGTCGAAGGCCGTAAAGCTGCTTCATGGTCACGGATACGATCGCAAATACGTCGTGTACCGACATGTATATGCAGCTTGTCGGAGGTCCTCGCAGTGTGGTGTCGCGCGTGTCTCGTAGAGACGATGCTATCAGGTACGAAGACCTTGACGACCTCGTCCGGGGTCAGTTGTGTAGTTGATGTCTTTGGAGTTGTTGATCCTGAATCGGAGATTTCGGTACAGGCGCGGGCTACTGTCTAAGAGGGCGCCGTCTGCATCTGCGCCGAGATCCCCTATGCCATCGTAGCAAGCCAATGCCTCCCGCCCTACGGTGACCGCACAAACTTCAAAAGGCGCTTTATGTCTGACTTGCGTATTACTTATAACATGGTACATGGCGACGACTTCGCTAGTCTTATCAGACTGCAGTTTAATTGCCTAGTGATGCACTTTGCTAAACGCTGGGCCGTTATAAACGGCATCGTATTTGGGGACAAGAGCGTCGCAGACAGATTTCAGTTAAACCACGAGCTGGTTGAAACATGCTTCAACGACGTTGGCGCCAATCTACAGGTCTATCTCTCTCTCTCTCTCTCTCTCTTGGGGCAATAGTCGAGATGAAAGCCGAGGTGAGCAATGAGATGCCTCTTGAATAGATAATGGATAGTCCCGCGACACATTTCTTTGAGAACAAGCGCTATCGAGGAGCTATAAGAGATTCTTTTCATACTTACACTCTAACAACCTACATGTGTGTGTAATAAGCATTTGTGAAGGATGCGATGCTGTGATCATAGCTCTCGACATGACGTCACGAGGACCTCGTGTTATCAAGAGAATCATCTGCATTCGCCTTCTTTTGCGACATTACAGTGTCTCCAAAAGAAGCATGGGGGTTTTGGTAAAGCAGGCCCATATGGTCAATGAAGCACAGTCAGCCAAAGGCCCCAAGATTTAAGCTTCATGAAATGCGCACTTTGAAGGTACGTTTTTGGAGGCAAGACACACACCACTTGATCACGGTAGAAGGATGAGAAGATGAGAAGAAAAGGCTTTTATTGATAGGATTCAACATCCCAAAGAGTTGGTAGAAGACCAGTGGCAAAAAGAGAATGTTCCAAGTTTAATGAGGCACTCTTCAATGCCCAAAGCCAATAAAAGCTTTGTCGACCTAAAAGATTTAGTTGTCAGATAAGCTCGTATTCATTGATCAAGCTTTTAATGGCCTTCATGTGAACATGACGATGCTTCGCATAGACGCTGCCAGGACCACCGTCGGTGGTGAGGGAGGGGTCCTCGAGAAGAGTCCGAATCTTATCGATGACCTCCGCACGACGTTGAATGAGTGACGTATCAGCGCCGTCAGCGTTTGGGCCAAAGAGGGTGGTCTCGATAGAAGAGCGTTGGAGGGAAGACGGCTCCCAAGAACGGGTGTCACCGTAGCACTTGTCCTTGGAAAGCTCTTGGTCGACGCAGGGGTTGGTAGAAAGATTGGCATCATCGTTGAATGGCACAGAACCTCTGGAATGATGTCGAGCAAGGGTTGCGCATCCCTGGGTGCCATATTGACGATCAGCGACGGCTAGGTGTTCCCGGTCCTTGTCCTGTGAATCAGCAGCGGTAGAGTGATTCTGGGAGTCCAATGGAGTCTGGAAAAAGACGTTTGGGCTTCTCTGGACGTTCCTTTGCGGAGTAACTCTGGAAAGATGTTCCTGGGTGCTACTGTGCTGAGCAGTATTACCGGAAGAGAAACCCTGGGTATCCACCGGACGCTGAGAACACTCAATCTCAAGCATGGCGTTGGTGGCCGAGTTGGTTGAAGCTTCTTTGGAGATGGGATCCTTGGTCCTTGCCCGGAGGCTCCCGGTCTGGGGGCGCGGAATTTGAGCGACCGGTGTGGTTGAGGGCAATGTCTCTTCTTTATTTGAAGAGGGTTCGGTCACTTCAAGGTCTTCGCTGTCTTCGCTGTCTTCGCTGTCTTCGCTGTCTTCGCTGTCTTCGCTGTCTTCGCTGTCTTCGCTGTCTTCGCTGTCTTGAGGTATTCGTGGAAAGTTGCTTTCCCAAAAGGCCTTTACCATCTTACGCTTTCGGTTCTTCCATGCCTGCCCAGCCTAGACATCTATTAGTACGAGGCTCAATGTTGCTTCGGCAAGCCGAATAACACAGTGTAATTACCCTAGTATTGTTCACCCATTCAGTGACTTTGGCTTCCTTCTCGGCCACCGCGAGCCGAAGCTGTCTGTCAATTGGCATCGGAGAGAAAAGTCGAATGTCTTTGAAGATTGCCAATTGGAAGCCGTATAGTTGATCTAGAGTAGATACCCGGGGAAGGGTTGAGTAGAGAATGACCCCAATAAATAGGAGGGAGATGCACGGGACAAGAATAGTAGGTAGTTTGAGTGACACAAAGGCAGGTATGTGATGGCTGGAATGTGCCTTCCAATCTTTCTTCCGCTCCTTCTTCATACAGGCAGGTAAGCTAAAAGGCCACCAGCCACGCTGACCAGAAACAGTCAAGAACCTTCCTCCCCATTAAGGATGATTTCCGTCTCCTTCCTTCTCAGTGTCACAGCTTTAATTAGGTAAACAACGGGCACCCGACGTCCTGAGTGCCGGCCGCACTTGCGATCAGAAACTCCAGAAACTCCTTCGCAAACCTCGCTTTATTTCTCAGTTAGGTACTTTCAACAAGCCACCTAGATCGGCTTCTCCTGCCTCTCCTCAGCGTTAACGGATTATTCGGCAGCACAGTCTGAAAATCTCGAAATGCTTTCGGGTCTCGGAAAGAATGGGAGGGACCCTGAAGAAGGCTATACCGCAGGGCCTCTCAGCCTCAAGACAAAGGAGGACGGACACACATCGCGGCAATACCACCAAAGGCGCGATCACGGTCGGATTTCAGCCTGAGGTGGAAGATGACTTCGAACTCGGTGTCAAGTCGTCTCCGTCTATCCGCAAGAAAAGATCCATAGACAATACCTCCTTTCATTAGTTTTACCGCTTCTTACCACTCTGCTCGTACTGATGTTGATTATTTTCAGTGATGCATCCTTGTGGACTCGGACGCCTCCCTAACCCAGACGGAGGTCATGACAGATGACAGAGAGTCCTCAGCCAGCGCCTGGTTGAAGTTGGGAACGGATAAGGCTTTCTGGAGTGAGTTCTGCTTTTCTTACCACTTTTCTCGTACTGATATCAACCTTTCAGCAATTTCTGCGGCCTGCCCATGCAGACGAAATCCCCGACGACCCTCACAGTCATCCCCTTTATGCTAAAAAGCAATCGACATCTGACAATCCCAGCAGCAACATCAGTCACCTCGCACAGAATGAGATCAGAAACATGTCATCTGAGGGCACCAACCGAATTACATTCATACGTCCAGCTTAATCACTCCAGCCGCAACTACTGGGGATGCAATCCAGAAGCGTAAGCGAGGCAACTCGATTGTCGCTGACCCTTGAGATCAAAAGAAGTCGGGTATGTGTATACTACATTGTATATTTACCCTATACCATTACTGATCTACTGGTCTCAGTTGTGGTTTCCAAAGCCCCCTCCAGTCCATCTATCGAGAATCCAGCGGCGGCCATGAACACCATGCTAGACACCGAGTCCAAGTCAAGTGATCACATGTCAGACGATGGTAGCCGAGGCAATGATATATCTTCGAATCCGCAGACGCTCACTAGAGATTCTACAGAAGACCTAGGCAGCGACTCTGTCATCAATTCAGGAAGCAAAGGGGAAAATGAGATAGTTGACGATGGAATGCCACGAGCCTTGAATCTGGTTAGGAGAAGCCCCATCACGAGACTCCTCGATTATAGTGATGTTCTCCACGGAAAGGAGGCCTATAATGATAATCACAATGAATATCGAGACACCGAGGATGAACAGATCGATGTGATTCAGATTTGTGAGGACTCGGAACCCGAACCAAACCCCGAAGAGGATTGATTCATCTCAATCAAATGCTCATATCAGATATAGTACCGATTGGACACCCAGAAGTCGGCTTCTTTCTGCGGCATTCTATCTTTTCAGACTGTTTCGATCCGACCAAAGCCCACCCGATGGTGATCGACCGATTTTGCTGATTGGGACGTTTCTAACATCTTGGATTTACCTCAAGCGGTCGGTAAGCTGAGGATCGTTCAGGCGACCAAACAACTTCCGCAAAATTTGACCGTAAGATGTTGCAGATAGCTACATCGTCTCAGTATTGGTCTGTTCGTCGGTTGTTTAGACGAAACCTGGGAATCGCAACTTTTCTGCCTTTGAGCAACGGGGCCTGGGGATTCGCGGCCCAGCGTCTCTGTCCGGCAATCGCCTGGAGGCCTGTCGCATCATCCAGCCGCCCTGAATGGAATGTCGACACGCGCCGCAGGCCTTTTCGCGATATTTGGCTCGGAAGCTTATCGTTCGACGACGGTGGAGCACGCCACCTGCCGGGCGCCGGATTTGGGTCAGATCAAAGGCAAACAGTCGGTTGGAGCCGGCGATGCGAAAGTAATTACGGCGGCAGACTTGTCCAATCAGGCAAAGTCGTACGGAATACTGACACGCGGCTGAGGAATAGCCATTGACGGCGACTCATGAAAATACTACTGCTGGCGTGGACCAGAGGGTTCGACCATGAAACAAGAAGTCGGACGGTTTCGCCTGATATTGCATTGCTCCCATTCAGTGAGTGCGGGCTGTTCCGATTAAGCTCGGCCGAGGGGCCATGCTGCTTGGGGAATCTCCTGGCGATGGATTTTACATTGCTTTGCGCCTGAGCACACTGCGTAGAACAACTGTCGTTGCATATGCTGCTCTTCATGATCGACAGCTGGGCCGAGGTTTATTCGTGGTGTCGAGAATGCCCAACCGACCGTGCGCTGACTGACACATGCCCTTCAGCACCCGTCTTTTCACAAGATTGAATCATCTGCTTTACCGAGCATAGTGAAGGATTGTCACTGGACCGAGGAAGAAAGCCGCGGCCTGCGGGAGTCCATTTTCCGGGTTTGATCTTGATTATAATCTTAAATTTCATTTGAAGCGCCTCCATCATTTATTCTGCGCTGTCGGTGTTGCTGGGGCATTCACTGTTTACGGAACCTTTTGCTTACTGTTGGGAAGGTTCGCCATGCCGCTGTTTGCTTTGGCGACATTTTCCAAAGATCAATATGCTAGTGGTGAGACCTCGTCGGGCTGCGACATAACCTGGTAGCAAGGAAACATTCAAGCTTTGGTGGTTTGATTGTCTGAATATGATTCCACGAATCTGTATGCGGCTGATAGTTTGGCGGACCCTGAGACAAGAACAGAGGAAAGAAAAATCAGAAAAAAAGGCCTGCCATTCCCCAAAGGTGGCTCGGATCTTCCTCTTGTCGGCATACGTGATGAAACGGGATTTGAAGGCTTTTGTAATACCATGTTAAATGCTTCGAAAGGGTTCAAGCTAATGCGCGACGAGTTGGGATGGCACATCATCAGTCCGGTGTGACTAAACCCCCCATTTGGGAAGTTCAACGGTATTTTTAGGTTCGTGGTTGTGTTTGGAGGAGATTGAATTCCCAATGGGGAGCTTTCCACTGCCATAAATCTACGCAGCGGACATGGTCGTTAATAAAAGATATCTAGAAAGAAAATTTGGAGCGAGTGTTATGTAGGGGGTTCATGACGAAGAACTATGTTTTATGTGACTAGGCCCAACATATCGTCGGAGTTGAAGCGAATGGAAGCCACGGCCGCGGAGTGAGAAATCTACGTTTGCTTGAGACGACAGCATCGTAACAGTTTATCAGGGTTTCTGATAGAGCACCCATGTTGCCTCCTGTCTGGATCAGACTTTCTGCATTGATAGTACTGTGGAACGTGACTCAGGTGACATTGTGCCCAACAGACATTTGATCTACATCCCGTTTGTTGACATTAAGGTTGCCGATGATTGATCCGGGTTGATCTTTCTTGCCTTGTAGAAACAGTTCCGGGGTTTTGGGGAAATCAGCCCGCAGGATTACCGATGAGATAAGAAACCACCGAATTGAGTAATTTACAGCTTGCCCTTTTCTAGTAATATGGTATCATATCTAATAGAGGGCGTAGTAGTGTCCAAGCACGCGGCATGTTCAGGCATATGTCGGGCGAGCACACCCATCTTGACTTATGGACGCCAGTAGGGGGCCTGGCTGCCAACTTGTTCAGAGATTCAGAGATTGTGGTTGACCAGCGTTCGCGTTCCAGACCTTACTCTCCAGCTTGGTGATCAGGCAGCCATCTGAAAACAAAGCAGCTATCACGAATGTCGTGACAGAGTGAGCGAGCCATGACCCAGGGCCATTGGGTTCCGAATGCCAATTTTGTAGTTTCCTACAATTCCCTAGACACTATTCTACACACCAAGTGATGAGTAACACTTTAGGCATTGCGATTGGTCCCTTCGTGACTTCACCTCGTTGGGATGTTTCGTCGAATGACGGCCGGTCCTGGCATTCAAGCGTTTCAGCTTTGATACCAAAACTACACAAAATCAATCGCCAGACCGTCGGGTAGTTAAGACTTATCCCATTGTAGGTCCCATAAGAGAAATAAAGTTCCAGCTGCGCCAACGTGATTGGTCCCCCCCAACGTCTCGACTGAGTCCCCGTTCATGAGCTTGCTCCGAACGTCCTGTTCATAGGCACTGCAGGGAAAACGGCGACCGCACGGAAGCCTCTTCAGTCTTCCCCTGCGGGTGACAAAGGGTCAAATCCCCAAAGTATACACGCCATCCCACGCCTCTGCACGCAAGCACAAATCGGATGAGTTTTCACCGCACCCTTATCAAACAACGGCTGACCCCCTGAGCCGGCATCATGGGCCAAGCCAAGGACGCGGGCGTGTCAAGTCGTCCCAACGGGGCCCTATTTCGAGGCCTTCATGCGGTCACGGTGAACACCAACATGATGTTTTGTATCACATCGCCAAAAGGGGCAAGGTGAGGGAGAAAGGCAGTTGTTGACCACATACTCTCTACGCAGAAGCTTCGCCGCCACACTACGCCCCGAACAGGAAGGTCTGGGGAGAACTTGAATACTAAATAGGACTGACCGTTTAACTCGAGATATTGATAAAATCGAGCTGAAAGACCACACCACTTCCGATCGGGGCTCTTGTTCGACGCCGTTCTCCCTACTATTCACGCTAGCCTCTTCGCGCCCACGATATAATCTAATCCAACGACTTGCCTCCGTCTACTGTATTCGTAATAACCCGCACCGAAAATGCTCGGATCCAAGGTTCTTAGCGCGACCCTGTACGCCTTGGCGATCACGGCTGGTCCGGTCCTCGTGGCACGTCAGAAGGATGTCATCACCGGGGCCATCGGCATGGTCCAGAGCTCGCTCGCGAAGCTCGACACGGCCGTCAACAAGCTCTCGGCCACCGACCCGAACTCCGCAGTCGGCGTGCTCAACGCGGCACAGAGCGCGCAGACGACCATCGAGAAAGCGACGACCCAGATCTCGGGAGCTGACAACCTGGGACTGATCGGGGCCCTCGGCCTCCAGCAGACGGCCGACGGCCTCGTGACGCAGGTCGAGACCACCCTCGGCGACCTCCAGAAGAAGAAGCCCGTGTTCGACCAGCTCGGCGTCAGCCCCGTCGTCGCCGACGCCCTCCAGCAGCAGAAGTCGGGCAGCGGCCAGCTCCAGGAAATGCTCTTGAGCAAGATTCCGGCGATCGCCCGCCCCATAGCCCAGAAGAGCACCGGTCAGCTCAGCACTGCCATTGATAGCGCCATCGCGACATTCCAGAAGCCCGCAGCCGCCAAGCCCGCCGCTCCAGCAGTCCCCGCTGTTCCCGCCCCGGCAGTCCCGGCAGTACCCGCCGTCCCTGCAGCTCCTGCGACTCCTGCGGCTCCGGCTCCCACCCCCGTTATTTCTAAAGCTGCCGCGCCCGCGGCCCCGGCAACACCAGCTGGCGGCGCTGCTGCAGTCGCAGCAGCAGAAGCATGATTGGGGTAAAGGTGTAAGACGGTGGGGGACGGGATGGGGGGGAGGGAGGGGGGAGGGGGGGGATAGAATTGTCAACGGGGCATGGATGGCGGCGAAGTCAAGAATGGAAAGCTATGCTTGTCCGAGGCGCGGTTGGGGAAGGCAACCGTGTAATCGAATCCAAATGTTCTGCGTGCAATCGAGTTTATTGCAAGAACGATGACCTCAAACATGTATTGTATGATTACATGAGTTTTCTTCGTCTACGGAAACTATTCTTATGCAATTGAAGCGAAATCATCTACAAATTGCGAGTATATCGTAAGAATAGGCTGGAATTGATAGGGAAGGCTTCATCTGGTGTGCGGGCTCAAGATCACGTTGACCACGACATCGAGATATCTAGTTTCGCCAAAAACATTACTTTTTACGGCCAGACGTATGGGCTCAAACACGAAAACATACAGGGTTCAGTTCTTTAGAGATTGATGGTGAAGCCAAAGAGTGAAGCGATTTTGCTAGATTGACCATTGCGAGGCTCTTGCCATGATGTCACGGATATGCCATACTTTGCCTAGTTCAACGTTTGTTAACTTGCAGATCTGTGCTACCCCTCCGCCATGGATGAATATAACCGCCGAGACTAGCGCAGAGTCTAAGGCAAGTTGGCCCAGGGGTAGAAAGTTTAACTCAGCTAAAAGCCTAAATCATGGATGCAACGCAGCTGAGACTAAGTTACCTACAGAAGCATTACGATAAGCTTAAGCACGGGCCGAGACGATGCAACATTATCATTCGGAGCCAATCGCAGCTCTGCCGTCGATCCGGAGAAGATGCGGCATCATTACCACCATCGAGGCAGCGCACATGGTGATACTTGCTTTATTCGAAGCTCCAGGGTGGCCGCCACTGACTTTGGCATCGTACTATTATGTTTCGGACAGCCCCGACCATACCTATCAGAGCAATTTTGCACTTGAAATCCAACGCTTGCACAAGTGACCCCTTTATTTCCCCTTTAGTCCCCTCGCATGAGTAGCTTCGTAGTGACATCTGACTGACGGCTTGGCTCGCAGAGCTGGAAAAGGTTAACAACAAGAGTTGGCTCAGGTTGTATCATATTGATTCAGGGGACCAGATGTAGAACTGGTCGGCAATGACACAGCCTTCCTCGAATCTGAGGTGGCTCAGTATGAGCTTGTAAGCGTTTGATGAGTCTGTGAGAAACACAAAATCATGCAACCACCCACATTTATCCGACATGAATGCCATGTTTATGTTGTGATTGTATCTGTTTACACAGGAGGGTGCTAAATAACAAACGCATTCAAGACCGAACAATGGTTATAGGGCCGTCAAGCTCCCATTTCGCTCGCAGCACGATTCTACAGCCTTCAAAAACGCTGAAAATCCGTCACAGGTTAGTATTCTATAGGTTTCGGCTTCGATTGGGCTTGCATCGAAATACAATGCCTCTACATAGACTCACTTACATCCCCTATCGTCGCCCAGAGGCAATACATGGCCCACCCAAGCCTCACCTTGTGAAAAGAGATTGAAACAATCATTTAGGGCGTGTGACTTCGAGCGCTATGTTTCGCCGAATGATACGGCCTGCTTCCATGTCGCGCAAATCTCTATCCAAATGCCTCGGCACGGCTTAGCGGAAATAGCGGTGCGTCGGTCGGGATGTGAGGTTTTCTTTTCAAGTTTATTTACCCCGGTCTCAACATCGCAAGTGTTTCTGGCCATCATCAACGATATCTTGACCGGAGCAACCTGAAAATTTGTAGAATAATGTTTGACAATCAGTTAAGCGCCGAACATCGCAGTGCTCAACAATCGGCGAGTCATGCCACAATAGCAGACTAAATATGGTACAGAGCTTCAACGCCCTGATTGGTCGTCTATTTACGACGCTGTTGATTTAGACGACAGCATGCTTTCTATTCTGAGCAACAGGACTGGAATTATGTCATATGTCGTGGCTAGGGTCATGTTGCACTCGCGATCGCCGAGATTTCGTAAGTGGCATACCGTTATTCCGAACTCCGAAGGAACGGACGAAAGTACATCCAACGCGGCTATTCATGTGGCACAAGTACACGATACTCCTAATACAGTAGGCAAAACACAGCACAAGTTTTATGTACGGCACACGACACAATAGAAAATGGACAGAAGAAATATTGTATGGCAGAGATATCTAGTAGTCGACTACAAAACACAGCATAAGTATTATATCCGATAGCCGACACAATATACGGTTTCCAGAAAAAACATCGCATGATAGAAATATCTAGAGAGTCCACTATCCCAAATTTCATCTCAACTATAAAGGTCAGAAGGACTTTTGAGACAGCAAGGTGCTATCAACCTGACGCTGACTGTTTTACCTGTAACTGTCCCATTTAATCATCTCACCATCTATCTATAATCTGTCTCGACAATACAGATGTTTTAATGAGATGACCAGCACTGGCAGTCCGAACTTTGAAGGGTAGAAATATAAAGTGCCAGGAAGCGCCATGGAATAACACACAGTTTCAACACTTGTTCCCTTCACAAAGGTATTAACTGCGAAGCGCGTACCCCTGCGGATGCAGCCTTCCAATATATGCCGGTATGCTTCTTTCTGTTTCCATGTCTCATGATCGACAAGCTTGTTTTCCCCGGCATTCGAAAAGGGGCAGAATATCTCGGAACCAAGAAAACCACCCGCACCCCCTGATGTTTAACATCGCGATCCTGGCCACATCATGCCCACGCATCTCCACTTTTGCCAGATCACACCAATGGTGATTCCAGCGCCAAGCCACAGAATCAATCAGGTACTGGTGGACACGACTCTTGACTCGGTTATCATTGAAAATCCTGTTTATCCCTCACCTACTTGGAATACCGGTACAATGATTATCCAACCACAGGAATGAGTACCCGTCGTTGAACGGGGCCCAAGCCGTAGGGCAGACAAGTAGGGACGATCGTGGTTCGTCTCGTCTTTCCTGGCGGGACTCCGACTGCTATCGTAATCAAGCGCGCGGTACAGAACGGCTCCATGTCGACCTTTGTTAGGCGTGCATGACAAAAATCATTAGAGGCCAAGGATGCGAGATTAAGGGATTATCCTGTATAGCTGTACCGTACCGACAAGCGGCTTCAAGTGGATAGCATCCTGTCACTTTGGGTTATATAAGAAGGGATCGGGGTTCCTTCAACCCGATTGCTTCATCGGCAGCCTCATCGCAATCGTTCTGGTCTGATCAAGTCACGTCTGTCACCATGGTTCGCTCTCTATTGGCCCTTGCCCTGCTCGGCACCCGAGCTTTGATCGGCGCCTCGGCCGAGGTCGAGACCCGTACAATCGACGAGATCTACCAGGCTGCTCTTGCTGAGGGCGGCGTCGTCACTCTGTTCCAGGGCGGCGACGAGACCACCCAAGCCAACGGCCTCAAGACCAACTTCGAGAAGAGGTTTCCTGGCATGACCCTGAACGTCACCGTCGATGTCTCCAAGTACCACGACGGTAAAATCGACGATCAGATCGCGGCAAACAACGTCTACGTCGACAGCGCCATCCTCCAAACGCTCCACGACTTCCCCCGTTGGGCTTCCGAGGGTGCTCTGTTGGACTACCAGCCTCTTGGCTACGACCAGATCCTCCCCGAGTTCAAGAACAACGAGACCGCTGCGTACTACGGCCTCTTCATCATCTCATGGGGAGGCCAGTGGCACTCTGGCAAGCTCCCCAACATCACGGCCCCGGTGGAGTGGGAAGACTGGGTCAACCCTGATCTCAAGGACAAGCTCGTCCTCACCTACCCTAACGACGACGATGCGGTCCTCTTCGCCTTTGATCAAATGTAAGTTACACAACTTGCGCCAGACATATATGTTTGGTCACAACTAATCGTCCAAAACAGTGTGAAGCAGTACGGCCCCGCCTGGTTCGACAAGCTCCTTGCCCTGAACCCCCGCTGGGTCCGTGGCACCCAGACCCCGAGCACCGTCTACAAGAAGAACGATACCCAATGGGCAGCCACCTTCACCGCTTCCGGCAACCTGAACCCGGTTTCCCCAATCAAGTCGTCCTTCCCCGTCAAGGGCCAGTTCGTGTCGTGGCCCCAGCGCGGCGGCATCCTCAAGAACGCACCCCACCCCGAGGGCGCCAAGCTTCTGCACTCCTACATTCTCAGCACCGAGTTCCAGGCCATCCGCGGCGGATGGAGTGTCCGCGGCGACGTCCCTCCCCCGGCCAACTACCCTCCCATCTTGGAGATGCCCGGCACCGACCCTACCGCCTTCGAGAAGTTCATGTCTGACCGCGCGGCTGTTGAGAGACTTCGCTTCTGGTTTGAGGACCGTATTGGCACCGCCCAGGGCCTCAGCCCCCTCGTTGATGACATTTGAGCGTCAGGTAGCGAAGATGAGCCGGAGAGGTATATTCTATTCACAGTACATAAGCCTTACATGAGAGGATGTCAACTACTGGCCTCTCTATTGAATAAATATTTTGAACATTCAAATCAGGTTCTGTGAAAGTTATCAGATGATCGCATGCATAAGTGGATATTAACTGGCCTCCCTCGACATATGCGGCTACATCTCGATTTAGCCACTTCGTTTTGGGCTCAATGCGTTGATGTTCTTAACAATACAGGCAGCCCATACTGACTCTGAAACCCACGACTATAAAACAAACGCCCTGATACCTCTTTTTACTACATTCTTGTTGTTCATCATGGCAGAAGCAACCCTGCTTCGCGAACAGAGAGACAGACGGATAAGCGCTGCTCGCGAGGCTGGCATCACACGTACTTTCGACCTGCCTCTTGCTATTGTATAGTACATAACGGGCGTTCCCAAGAGCTCTTGTGAATGGTACATGTAAGTGGCAGCTCACGTACATACTTCTCATACCTATTATAGGCATTGATATGCACATCCAAGTGTACGTCTGGAGAAGTTTACATACTAGCCGATTTGGACCCGGTACATATGTGTAAATAATGCGCCATGTCACCCATCTTGTTCTTGCAAAGGGCCTCTGTTCCGACTATTGACCATGACCATGACAGCTTCTCGAACAGCAGTCAGTGGATAACGCAATGGCAAGCTCCATACTAGTACTCTGACTCATTCACTTTCCCTCTTGCGCTACTACAGGTCGGGTTGGTTGTAGTCGCACCGCGATTCCCCCGGCCGGTTTGACCTGCACCCCTCTTTACATCAACAACAGGACAACATAATCTGATATAGGAAAGAGGAGCAGCAACGGCGACTCACCACTACGATCCCAACCTGCTCCGGCTCGTGGGCCTGCGCGGGGGTCCACTGGAACCAGGCCACCAGCGCGGCGACGACGCGACGCATCTCGGCCTTGGCAAAACGCTCGCCTGTGCACCCCTTGGGGCCCGTTAGGAACGCCAGCATGCCGTACCGGTGGCCCCCCGCGGCCCCCCCGTGCTCGTTGAGCGTGCCGTGGGGCGAGCGGACGTGCTCCCCGGTGGGCAAGGAAGATGCCGGAGCGTCTCCGTCGCGATCTTCATGGGGCGTGATCCACCGCCGAGGGTCAAATGTGGATGCCGCGGGGCCCCAGATGGCCTGGGACCGCCCCATGGCGTAGGGAGAGAGCACGATGTAGGTGCCGGCACGTACGGCGTGACCCCCTACTGATGTGTCGCGGACCGCCTTGCGCAGCGTCATGGGCAGCGGCGGCTCGAGGCGCATCATCTCGTTCAACACGGCGTTCAGAAGCGTCATCTTTTCGTACTGGCTCTCGGGAACCGAGGCTTCGTGGCCAGGACCGAGGCCGAAGGCGCTCAGCTCGCTTCGTAGCGCCGACTGCAGTTCGGGGCGCCGGCAGAGACAGTGTATGACCATCGAGATTAGCGCCGCCGTGCTCTCGTGGCTGCCGCGGTACGTGATTGACGGTCAGAACTGTTTCCGAGAAGACTGGTTTCCGGGGCATAGGGGACACTCACGCGGCGGCCATGAGTATGACCAGTTCGTCCGCACACTCCCGGGCGTTGAACTTTTCCGAGAGAATGACCTCGGTTAGGAAATCCTGGGGCGCCTTCTCGCCGCTTCGTATCAGGTCCACGCGCTTCCTAACTGCGTTGAGGGTAATCTCGCGGACGACACGGCTCGCCTCGTCCATCTCCTTGTCGAGCTTATGCGGAAACATTTTGCCCATCCAGATGGGAGCTGTATTGTGCCAGGCGTATTGGCTCATCTTTTCCTTCGAGCCGGTGAAGATGGTCGTGTACGCTTGGAGGATGGGGTGCATCTCGCGGCTATCGACGAGGCCAAAGTCCTCGCCGAACCCGACGGCGCAGGCGACGTCGAGCGCGAACCGCGTCGCCCAGTCGCAGATGTCCACAACCGTGGCACAGCCGACCTTCCAGTCGTGCCTCGCGGCCCCCTGGCGGCCTTCGCCGGTGCAGGATTCCTCACACACCGCCCGCAACGCTCGCACCAGACGCTGCGACTTGGCGCACAGCAGCGGCTTCAGCGCGTCCACGTTCCGCGGCTGGAACACGGGCCCTACCGCTCTTCTCCGCATCTTGTGGGCCTCGCCCTCCTGGACCACGAGGCCACCAGCAAGAAAACGCCGCGTGTAGCGCCGGAAGGCGCTGGTCTTCTCGAAGTCGTAGGCGCGGCCGAACAGGACGTCCCGCAGGCCCTCGGCGCCTGCCACCACTAGGTATTCTGCCCCTAACACGCCGCGGAAAAACAGGAGACCGTCGTTGGGTATGTGGTTTATCCACTCGGTGATTTGGCGGCCCAGTGGTGTACTAAAGACGGCGCCGGCATGGCCGGTCAGCAGGTTTCCTGCTGACTGTGGCTCATTGTTAGCATGAGGGAGGTCCTTTGGATGTATATGTTTCAATATCTTAGTGCTTCCGGAGGCTCTAGACGTACTGGCGGTTGCGGCAGATCACGCAGGACACTCCATCCTGGTCTGACCAGGCATCTCCAAAGTATGTACGCTGCAATATCTGCTAGGAGCATGATAGGAACGATGAAGACTGCCCCTCCATGATTTTGGAGACATTGATCATAAAGATTGACGGCCTTGATGGCAGATATTACATGGATGGCTAGTACACCTAAAAGGACAGCCGTCTTTAAGAGCATCATGATGCCGGAGGTTGGGTGGTTCAGACCAGCAAACCCCTACACGATGCTCAGCAGCTCCGCGCCCAACCTAGTGCTTCTTATAGTTCAGCTTAGGAATCCGTAAGCTCTTGGCGCGATACGTCTCTTCCTTAACGGCTTTTGATACGTTATCGTATCAAATGTGAGATACAGTTCCGCTACCGATCGACCTCTTCGTCGTGTCAAGCAGCCAATCAATGGCGCCATCTGCCGCATGCTGACGGCATACCAGGTGCCAGGTCTTGGGAATGCCGCTTTCACCAGTCACCTTCCCTTCGAGGGTCAGCAAACGAGATATCGGACACTGCTTTGCACCAACGCGGAGACGCGGGGGCCTGGTAGCCTGCCCCCCAATGCCCCGATCCAAGATAGCATGAAGTGTAAGCTGACATCACCCCGTTTGCTTTATCTTCCAGGATCCCACCGCCCAGCGAAGAATAAGAAGTTGCTACGCGCTCTAATCGTACCTTGTCGACATCTGCCACCCGCGGCGAGCTACTGGCAACCATGGCGAACAACATCCTGGTAACCTGTGCGCAAGTCTTGTCGGCCCCGGCACTCCTGCTGTTTGCGCTGAACGCGCCCTCGGTCTGCTATCGAAACGGTGCCACGAGGGCGCTGGCGACCCTCCTGACGGCCTGCGCCGCGGGAAGTGTCGTCGCGACGGTGAAGATCGCCCACCCGTCTTTGGCGTTCATGACCGGCCTGCTCGAGAGCTGGACGGTCGTCTGGGCGGCTGTCCTGCTGCTGCGTCACAACCCCGTCGAGGACGCCCGCCGGCGGCGTTGGTCCGCGGAGCCGCGGCACGACGGGGAGTACGAGGACGGAGGGGTGGTGTGGCAGCGGTATCCGCGGCGCAGCTGGATGGCCCGACTTGCGTGGACGTTGAGTCTGCTCATCAGCTTCCGTGGCGTTGGGTGGCAGTTTGGGAATCCGGGTGCGCATGGCGTTTTTGCACTTGTCCATACCACCGGTGTGTCCGGCTTACTGACGCGGGATGATACAGAGAATGAGAAGGCCCGGGGTGCGGAAACCCGAACTCGACCGGAAATAGCCAACGAGAAAGTCGGCATTGCACTGCCCGTGCTTAAACTATCGCGAGATATTCTGGTGTTTCGGACTGTCTTGGTGATCGCAGCGCAGCTAGATAATAGGCGACTCGTCGGGCCTGGTTGGCAACTCCAAGCTCTGCATACAATGGTCTGGATTGCAACCAGCGTACCGTTTATCAACTTCTGTCACTCCGTATGGACCATGGTCGGCGCTTTAGGGCAGCTGGCGGGCCCTTCCCCCGCGTTGGATCTACAGCAGTATAATCCAAGCCCTTGGGGTCCTCTGGGCGCCATCATAGAACATGGGCTTACCGGTAAGCATAATTCCATCTCCGTCCGTTACCGAGTCGCTGAAGAATGTCTCCCTCCCTAGGGTTATGGGGCGTGACCTGGCATAACTATTTCAAGTTCGGCTTCCAGTCGGCGTCGGATCTAGCGGTCCCGCGAACGAATAGCCCCAGGCTCAAGCCTCTCCTCCGGCTGCTGCGCATGTTTTGGACGTTCCTCCTCTCCGGAATGATGCACTACTGCGGCTCGTACATGCTGCCGGGGCCGACGCAGCCGAGCAATGAGTTGCTGTTCTTCGTCCTGCAGGGGGTGGCTGTCATGTTGCAAATCCTCGTCTACGATCAGTTCGTTGACAAGCGATACCGTCGCGTCCTGAACCCGCTGCTGGTGTCGGCGTGGCTCTGCTGGACCGAGCCGCTCATCTTTGGGGATCAGAGAAGTGGGGGAATGTGGACCATTTCCTGATGTTATGACACGTGCAGACTGCACTTCGATCTCACTTTTATTCACATAGTGTCAAAGTCCTGTGAAAGCGTAGCGAAAGTGTAAGAGGCGGAGCTCGTTGATAATTCGGATGTCTCGGTCGCACTATAGACTCTGGGCGCAGTTGTCAATGTATGGTTGAGATCTCTTCTGCGACTAATCTGCTAGATGGAGGTGGAGAGTTCTGGTGACTAAGCACCAATTACTGCCGGCAAGCCAGCCTGAAAAATCGTGATAACTATGCTTGATTTCTCTAAAAGCATGCTCCCAAAATCGGGTTGAGTAGCTAATCTCTGCTGACGTAACAGCCTCGCTTAAGCCACCTTCTCTGGTTGGTGGTGGCGGTGCACTTCTCAAGCCCCCGCGCCGGTGTGGCAAGGGCACCTGCCTCTGGCACCAATGCCCACAGACTTAGTCAGCACCAACACGACTCACCTCACATCGTCTCATTCACTCACTCACTCACTCACGCCATCGTCAACAGGGCAATCTCGCGACAACTTCAATCAGACCAAACAGAAAGAAACAAAAGGGGAACAATAGCAAAAGATGGACACTGTGGGAATTGAACCCACGACCTTTCACATGCGGCTTCCAGGCGAGACCCGAAATGCGAAGCGAAAATCATACCCCTAGACCAAGCGCCCGTTGTTTGATGCAAGAAATGCCTCACTTTCAGTACATGTCGGTATTGACGCAAGGTGGGGAAACCTTAGTGGGGCGGGGCGGGGCGAAACTGGGACCCGCCTACTGCCGGCAACCTTTAAACAAACAGTCCCGTCCGGAACAATACGTGAAGCTGTTCATTGATGAGACCGACTCATGAAAGCAGAGGGTGAGGTGAGACACGCGAAGAGGATTCCCGTGATGTTTTATTGAAGCTCCCTACCAGACCACCGCCTACTTTGATTTCTCTGCTTTCATTTTGTGATCTCGCTGCCGGCCCTGGGCGTCGCAACTTCGCAAGCCTTCGCCAGCAAAGCCCGTCATCTCATTCTTCGACGAAGCAACCCGCCATAGCTTGAACCTCATTCCATAAGCTTCTTCCTTTTTCTATTTCACCTGGCCGTCAACCCCTGAGTTCATGCGGCCTTCATCTCTCAGTACCCGCCGTCCATGTTGATTACTTCCGCTCTGTCCGTAAACACAATTTACTGGTGGGCCTCGACAACGTAGTCATTCATGAAGAGACTTACGTCAACGGCGGGATCATATCCTCCTGATTGACTCTCACTAACTTCTCGGCAATCGCATTGGTGGTACCGAACTTTTGCTTCGCGCAGCAGCGTACTCAGAGCTCCATGGCCGAGTTGGAGGACACGATTCGATTGACATAGACCTTCTTCTTCTGTCCCTGACGATAGCATCTGGAGATGGCCTGCAGCTCGTCGGCGCGGGTCCACCATGGCTCGGCGAGGATAACATGGTTGCATGCCGTCAGCGTGAGACCAACTCCACCAGCACCAGCCGATATAAGGATAACACAGGGTTTGCCTCCCTCTTCAGCTTGCTTGCGAACCCCGTCTCGCGCCTCTTGGGTCATGGTACCGTCGAAGCGGAGGACCGAGACGTCGGAAAGCACACGGCCCTTCTCCGAGAGGGCTTTGTGGGAGATCGCCTTACCCAGGATGTCCAAGACGCAGAGATATTTGGAGAAGACTATGACGCTGTCCCCCCGGGAAAGCGAATGGGTTTCGACGATGGTATCAACGACAGCCTTGACCCTTGGCTCGTCAACGTAATCCGAGGGGCTCCTTTCCTCGAGGGAAGCCAGCCACGCCTGGCGGACAGGTCCGCGTCTGCCTGGGGCATGTTCGGCGCGGTATTCGTCGTCGTCGTCGTAGTCATCGTCTTCAAAGTCGATCTCTGTCACGAGATACCATACAAGCGTTAGTTACTGCCCACGTACCTAACGATGTCGTTTTGTTACGTGACAATCTCCGACTGACCGGGGGTGTAGTCCCGGTCATTCTGATCGTCTACGTTGTCCGTCGAGTCCTGTGGTCCCGCTTTGGCTTTCTTAATGGTGCGCTGACTGCCCTTAGGCTTCTTCGTATTGCCGCGAGAGCCAGGGCGCTCAACCCAGGCGAGTAGATCTTGAGGGGTAGCTGTTGCAAGATCGATGCCCTTCTTCCGGAACCATTCGGTCACCGGCGTTTTATGCCGTTGATCTAGCGTTCTCCGCGCTAGAATACCTGCAGCGGACAGAAACTCGGCCTCTGTGACTTTACACATGGCGGCGTTGCTTTGTTGGCCTGTCGGGTCCTATGAGGGTCGCAGGAGGTTCCCTCTGCATGGCGAGGGGCTGCAGAACAAAACCAACATCAGTAAGATCAGAATTGTGAGAAGTAGAAGCAAAACTCACGCAGTATACACCGGAATCCCATTCCTCTGCCCCCCAACCTCGCCCTGCAGCTGGCGTGGCATCCCTCCCGAGGATGCTTATGTAGAGCACCATCCATCATTCCAGCCTTGGCGCATTTCACCCGTTGCTTCTGGCCGAAGCTCCTCAAACACGTTCAAGAGTGGCGCCGTATCTCCTGTAATTCCGGGCTAGGTCGGCATGGAGGTTTTCTATAGCCATATGCACCTTATTTGATGCTATTGTTCAAACCGATTGTTTTTTCGTGTCGTCCCAGACAAAGAATTTCGGTTGTTCATCCTTCAATGTAACCGTTAGCAGCGCGGCCTTCAAATCCTGACAAGCTTGTAATGTTTCATACCTCAGCAAAGTGGAATTTGCATTCCGCGTCCCAACTTGACTGGAGCCCTTTGGGTGCGACTACAAGGGCGGGGCCTTGGTATGGTCCGTTGCGGTTCTTCATAACTACGGCGATCGCAGTGAGGGTTTTTCCTAGGCCCATCCCATCCCCGAGAATGGCGCCCCTCTGAGGGCCTCGCAAAAAGTTGCTGATTAGCTCCACCACTTGGAGTTGCCACGGACGAAGCTCGGTAGTGAGGCCCGGTATATCCAAGTCTGTGTTGTCAGTACAACCCGGGATCTCGCGGACGAAATTCTGCACCGTTACGTTACGTTAGCAGCATGCCCAGATTAAGCGTTGCAAGAGCCTGGCCAGAGATACTTACACCCAGGGCGATGTACTTGACGAGGAACCGGGGGATCTGAACATCGTCGTATATGTTGATCATTTCCATTGGATCCTTGTCGTCTCGAATGCCGCTGGGGGCGCGAGAGCCTAACTCGAAATCACTCTCGTCTCCGACAGAATTCAAGCGATCATCGTCCATGTCTGAACTCTGCACGGCCGCTTCGAATGTTTCCTGAAGAACGTTTTTGTCGCATTTGTCGTCATCCCATTTCTCGGATCATATGGCCGAACTCTGATCTCGACTTTTACCTCGAATTTCGTTACTCTCCTCCCTCTTCTCATCTCAATTTTCATCCGGACTGTCATCTCGACTATCATCTCGCGCTGGCTTCAGGCCATTGACAGAGCTGTAGAGCAATGCGAACAGCAGTTTCCCTACCCCATGGGGTGACTTGTACCGTATCCAGCGCCTGAGATGTGGCACAGGTCAGTCGTGCTGAGTCCCAGGCTATACTCATTGTGATACCTGTGCCGGGTGAAGTGGGCAAGATGGCCTATGGGGGCATGGAAAGATCATTTTGAACAAAGAGAAATGTGAAATTACCATCGCCTATAGGGCTTTGTCGTGGAGGAAGCTCTTCTTTGTGTTGTCAATAAGCCCAACGTCCCTGCTGCTGCTGGCGGGCTGTTCATCGGTTTTGTTCATCAAAGAGCAGTAAGCGCGGGAAGGCGAAATTCTGGGCGTTGTTTCAGTCAGTTTGTGTTTGGGTCATTGTGAGATCCTACTTGCCTGTGAGTGAAGTTGGTGAGGAGTTGCGGGATTCGGAGGTTGGAACGAGAGAGACCTCTGCTATCAAAAGGGTATTGAGCTGGTTTCGAGGGAGAGCGAGGTTATAATAGAATAGTTGGAACGTCAAAACAACTAAAGAATAGGTGTTTGGAGCTTCGTAGTTGTTGGAGGAAGAGAAGCTTTCTTCGAACTACTTCGGGTTGCTTTGTTGAAAGGTGAGAGAGGTTGAGTCGATGAGACTCAGGGGCGGGAAGGCTCCAACTGGGATCTGGAAAGGGACTAGCCTAATTGGATGAAAATGAGTGGCTCCTTCCTTTTTAATAATTGCTAAACCAAGGAAGGTGAAGCTGCCGAGTGTGGAACTGGAAATGGGAAATTTCACTTCACTTCAACAAGTTGATGAGCGGTCACTTTATAGCTGTCATTCCCGCCCAACAAACTCAGAAAAGGTCAGTTGGGCGTCTTTTCATCTCATTTCTCTGTTTTCCATCTCAAAAGCTAGGGCTTGCCGCAATCGCTAAGCAAGCCCACTGCAGTTTCCCTTGATCGCAAACATATGCGAAAACCCTTTTTCTTGCAGGACGCAATCTTTCATCCTTGCAACACACACACACGTACACACACACACATAAGTGTCGTCAGGTTTGACGGGAGCGCCCCAAACACCCATACGAAGCGGTACGTAGACAGGTTGGAATCTCTTATTGCCTCTGCATATCAATACTCCAGTCTAGCTCGTCATCCTTGGCGCGCCATCACATTCAAACTCAGCTGTGAAAGACCCGGCTATTGAATTCAAACTAACTGATGAAAAACACACAGACACTACATCCCTGTGAACGAGATGGACAAGTCTCACCTGAGCTACACCGTGGAGTGAAGCTGCTTCGACGGCGGAATGCGTGGTGGCCAGCCGCTGTACACTATTGTGCAGTTTCGCGAGACTCCGACCAGCTCTCGAGCCGCCAACAAGGACAAGAGCGCTCGAAACATTTCCAAACGCTTCTCTCGGATGGAGAGCAACTTTGGTGCTGTGACGGACTTGTCCATCGTCAAGCAAAGCATGGACACTCTCGGAAAGCACCCAGAGGACCTGAAGAAGATGATGAAAGATAACAATCATCTGTTGTTGATCGTGGGATACTTCATCCCCAGCGCCAATCATTCGTCCGACTACAAGGAGATTCCGGAGGCAGACTTCAACGCCGAGGCGAGACTGGCATACCTCATTGCCAAGCTGAAGACCACAAAGGCCAATGACCCGTCAACGGCCCGTGAAATCTCAGCTGAGCTCGTCAAGCTTGCAAAGCGCTACCGTGGATTGATCCGTAACCCGAATCTGGTCAGATTGCTGCGTCGCGAAGAGGACTTTGATAGGAAGCACGCAGCCCTCGCTCTGCAAGAGGCAAAGGTAAACATGGAATTTTCCGCGGATAAACGAGGTTTGCTAACAACATACAAAGGACCTTTGGCCCGGCCTTTTCGAGGTCAAGAGAATGGATAAGTTTGACGTCGAGCACATGCACAGTGTTGCCGTTGCCCTCGAGG
The DNA here is from genome assembly GCA_030867305.1 of Colletotrichum zoysiae. NCBI lineage: Eukaryota > Fungi > Ascomycota > Sordariomycetes > Glomerellales > Glomerellaceae > Colletotrichum > Colletotrichum zoysiae. Next base: position 176,034 of record MU842824.1, on the reverse strand, counting down.
GACGTCTGAGGGACAGACTCATTGTCGATTACAGCATCCTGAAGCCTTTTCTGGCCATGACTATTGTCCTAGACTACACCGGCGAAATGCGTCGCACCGGAGCTCATTCTGAAGAGTAGGCAGAGCATCTGATCGAGGCGTACGACATAGCGTCACAGATCTTCTGGTCTACGACCCCCACCAAGAACAAGAAGAGCAAGCAAGCCGAGGAGACTGAAATGGAAGTAACAGTCGCGTTGACCATGGTCAAACGCGACATTAAGGCGATGAATCAGTTGATCGGAAGCAGCTCTACCTCTGTCAAGCAGCACGCGGCCAGATGCTTCGGCATGAGAACTATGCCTCTGCCAATGTCGCTCAACGATGCCATCAAGGGGCTCGCCAATACTCACGAGGTCGGTGCTGCCAAGGTCTATGTCCAAGCAATTTACACTGGCATTGTTAACAAGTTCCACGACATGCTTGCCGGGCCACTTCAAAGACATGTTGACGGTATGCTCAAGCGTGTGTAAGACTTTTTCTGGCAAAACAGGCAATTGTGAACGAGATGGACACGGAGGATGCAGATGGCGACGTCGGTATTGGAAGATCGGAGGGTGCATTCCAATCCACAGACGTCGGTATGAGCAACTGATATGCGAGGCAAGATGGATAGCTGCTATAAAGACTAGACTTCTGTCAAAACGACATCGTTAGTTACGTGGGCAGTGACTAACGCTTATATGGTATCTCGTGACAACTTCTTCTATGCTATGATGACCGAACTCAGTTTTGGGAAGGGTAGGAAGGAAGAAGCACCTACGGCGGTATTGCGTAGTTATATTCAGGGTGGCCGCAGCAGAGATGGGAAAGCTTGGTATCATTAGAGCCTCATGAGACTATGCCTTACAATATTATGAACTCTCAGTTGGCGGTCTTTCTGCATTACATATGCCGCGTCATGCCTACGGGGCTGTGACACGATTGAATATCCCCTCTTCCAACCCCGGCGTTATCTCAGAGGTTTTTCGACTGTTCGGTGCCCAAGTGCCCAAGCCCAAGTGCCCGTTAGGTCGGTGCTGGTTGTGATGCGTGCGGCCGTCACTCCTGCAGATCTCATCTTTCCCGGGCCTTCCATCAATGCGATGTTACGGTGAGTCGTGCAGGTTGAAGCCAACACGGCCCGTCTACGATACTGATTGCAATTTCATCACAAGTCCCTCAATGACGCAGAATATGAAGCTCTTGTGGCTGCTGAGATCAACAATCTTCGTGCTCGGATCAACGGGCCGGCGGCTTGCAAACTTGCTTCTAGCTTAAACGCAGGGAGACCACGTGTGCTAAAACGCCCCATCAGGTTCTCTCGCAGGCTGTGCAAAGTACCACGTCCGCATCAGGTTCGAGGATGGGCCGCAATCTTGGCTTTTACGAGTGCCCCGAGTCACGGGCTTTGTCGTCGGTCTTCCTTCGTCCCTTGCCGAGTACCTGATCCGAAGTTCCAGCGCCACGGGCGTTCTCGTTTGGCATCCCTTCCCAGGGAACCGATGCTGGCGTCGGGGTCTGCTTTCTTTTCATGGAGAAGATTAGCTGAACATATTGGGGACGAGAAGTAGTCCCTTTATTTTAGCTACCTGCACTGGATGTTGAAGATATGTAATAAATCCTTGGGATAACATAGATATCTACTTCTGTTCATACTATTTCTCAAGTCGCACAACCTATACTCTAGTTCTGTTGTTCAAAAGGAACCCAGTTACACAAATATTGCCGCTTGCACATACTGCGTCACCAAGGTGTGGCGGGGTTGTTGCAACAGTCGTACTCGAAGGGTCGTAACACTAGGGTTCCCCCTCTTTCCCAAGGCTTTCGGGCAGTTTAGGGAAAATAGCAGCCCCAGTCGTACTTCTTCCTGCCCTGAGGGTCAGCGTAAGCGGTGCCGCCGTATCTCCCGGCGCAAAAGGCATCAACGTCAATATTCCTTCGATCGTTGCCGTTCGTGCAGTACCAGTCGTAGGCACTGTTGGCTTCATTGTTTCCTTTGTCGTTTTGAGCATGGAACGCCACACCCCACTGGCTAGCACAGGCTGCGTTCATGTCAACGCCACCGGCCCAGGTGCGGGCGGACACCGGGGCCGCGAGCATAGCGAGGCTGGCGACGACGCCAATGATGGTATGGCAAGCGAACATGCTGATTGATTTGGTTTTGTGCTGTTAATTGTTAGGGATTGCTGCATCAGTATGCGTTTGCATGAGGTCTTACGTAGAAGGCAGTGCAGAAGCAGAGACAATATTTGAGTAGAGGTGTCGGACAGAGAGCTGTGAGTGTGTTGGTGAGTGATGAGAGAGACTTAGAATCTGGGACTTTAGCCGTATTTATAGATGAATCTTTAGTTGTAGAACCGATCTGCCACGGGGTATAAGTTGACAAGGAACATGGGATAAATTCCAAATCGACACTTATAATCTAACCAATCTTCTTCAAGACTGCAGAACACGAGGTTGCGCAAGGTATAGAGTCCCTGTAAGGCATGGCAGTTGCCTATTAAGACCTAAAGGGAATCACCCACGGTCCATAATTATTGGACCGGCGACAATATTTATTCCTTCTTTCCAGACTTGCAGTCAGATGGACACACAAGGGGGTACATCTTACCTGCATCATGGTTATGTTCTGTGGCTCCGTAGGTCTAACCCCCACTCCATTAGGATGAGGCTATAGCCAAGAAGGAAGGTGCTTTCAGCATGATCCGGGACCTGAAGGTTGCAATTCACCCAGCTTCTCACAGTACCACCAACCTAACAGTTAATGCTTATCCCAAGAGGCGAATTCGAGTTTTAGGACATGCTTCATTCTAATGCCAGCAGCTTATCAGTCAACTGTTTAGCAGCCAGTTATCATAGCTAGTTAAAGCTTTGACCGTTTTTCAACCAATACAGAGCACGAAAGTCAACACTCAGTATGTTTCACCATTAAAAGATCCTAATAGTCATCAACAAGTCGATTTGAAGTGCCAACAACGATGGGGGCATCTCTACCTTCGTTCACCGCTCACATCGGAGATCCAAAGAGACGGTGTGTAATTCTCTAGCTAGGTGCGAAGACCTGTTCACTTTCCGACAATCACCTTGTGCTGGCCCAATGAGCGAAGGGGGACCTCAACATCGCTCTCCCCGAGATGACCCGCCGTGGTGTCATGTCGACGTGGGATGGCCCCTATATGGACAATCAGCAGTGGAGAGTATGCATGTGGTTGTCATCCAACGCGTGTGCTGTCAGTTGCACTCATGGGAACTGCTAGATAGAGATACATCATCTTTGGACGATGCCCCCAGCATATCAGCTAACTGATGCCACTGCTCTATGTCGACAATCACGTCAATAAAGCAATACTCCATTCTGGCCATTATTGCTTTCTCTAACGGACAAGGCTCTCATGAACCTTTGTCGACTAAGTGGCACAGAACACAGTCGGCGCTAGCAATTGCTCCACCGTAAGCAAGAGGGTCGCAGTGAATTGGCAGCGTTTCCAGGCAAACAAGGCACAAGCAGCAGTGCAGAGGAGCCCGTCAAAAGACCTCTGTACAGTAGTGCAATCGTCTAGGTCTATCATAAAGGAGTTGTCGCTGCACCGCTTCCGGAATTGTTCCGACCTGCTCAGCATGACCTGATTCTGTACATGTAGCTACGTGGCTTAGGCTAATACGAACTCCTCGGACACCGGGCATAACGCTGCAGGGGGAGACCACTTTCTGGGAACACGAAGAATATCCGGATGACGGGGTAACGATACATTGGCGAGAGAGCTCACTGTAACTAGTGTATGTAGCCTCCATGATTGGCCAGCTATACGTCTGTCCGGGTTCTCCACAACTTGTCATGCCGGCCAATTGCTTTATTGTCTACCTGTCTCCGTCCAGGACGAGTCTAGAATTATCAATCAACACACAATACCACACATTTCATACATGTATTTACTCAAGTGACCTCGAGGTTCATAGGCTCGCAGAAAGCAAGTGACTTGAGAAACCAACGATTTGTCTTCATTCAGAAGGTGTATTCACAGCTGAGTTAGGCTGACCAATAGGAGGCCGCGGGTGGGTCCACACCACCCGGGGCTCAACACAATACTTTGGACGCAAGGCGTTGCTCGCGCTTGCTGGGACACTTGGCAGCTAATGAAAGGTGAGTTGTGACATAGGTAACATGACTTGCCTAATCGAAAGCAAATACTATCTAGGCTACTCTTCTAATCATTCATTCTACACCGAACCTCGACACTGCGGCTCCAGCGTGTAGTCGACTTGCCCCGAGAGCCTCAGTCAACTTGCTGTCCTTCTATCCCCGAAGGTGCCGGTGCACGTGTTGGGCGGCTAATATTATCGGATGATACAAGTAGGGGGGTCGCTCGCCTCGCTCGGCTGCTCAACTTGTTCTGCAGCCAGCCCACAGCTGACGGAAGCGACACTATTGGATCTTGCGTCGATTCCAAGATGATACATGTCGGTGCTATTTTGCGGGTCAATCAAGTTAACAGGAGAACTCAACCAATCATTGGTGCAGTGTCGCTTCGAGAGTGCTGGGAAAGATGTCATTTTACGACGTTTGTCCTCATTATCATGGATGACCGGTTCCAGTATGTTATCCTTGTCCTGGCTGAACTCGGACTCAACTTGAGGATCAAGAGAGAAGCCATGGAAGTTGGGTGTTTGGTGGGCAACTGCCGGACCGGGAGTTCGACTAGGCTCACTGACGGCGGAAGTATCGAGATAGCCGGTCCCATTGTTTTCTCTCCACTGTATATCAGTACTGCTTCCCTGGCAGACAATTGTTGTGGAAGGTACTTGTTGAGGCCTTGTTTTCGAGTAGACCTGGCCATCTGAGGCGCTTCGAGCAACGAATGACGTCTCTGGCTCGCTGATAGTGGTTGCAGGGTCAACTGTAGTTGGAGGTTGGGGCTCAATTGCAGATTTGAGACAACTGGGCTTTTTTGAAAGCCGCTTGGGCAACGAATCGTCTATTGCTTGACGAGATTCGCCAGCTGCCATGCTTTGGGAGCTGAAATCATGCTTGCACATTTCTTGAAAGACCATCTCGACAATTCCTTGGACTTGACTGTCATCAAGCACGTACTGGCAAGAATCTCGTGAACAGGTATTAGTCGGTAGATCGGTCCCTTGGGGCGGGATCGTTTCTGTCTTCCGATGTCCGGCAAGGTGGTCTCGGACCTTTGCCATTATGCGCTGCATTCGTATATGCGATTTCCCCCATATTCTGTAGCCAGATCGCCCTGGCTTTTCTGCATCCTTTTCCGGAAGAGCGAGTACTGGATCACGAGGAACGGTGTCGGCGTTCTTGTCACTCGCGATGTCGGCAGGGGCTAGTACAGACACCGTCGAAGAAGGATGGTGCAAGGCAGTTGCTATAGTATTCTCCGTTTTGGCACCATCGTGTGCAAGGCATGGATCAAGCGGCTCGCTGGGAGGGTGACTGTTGGCTGTCCAGAGTGGTTAGCGGCAAGTCGAGGATGCATGAACATGGTGTTTCGAGGATCTTTATTACTTTCACCAGAGACACCCGCCGATTCTGCTTCACCAACAATCTCCTCGATAGATTCTGAGCTGGTTGAATCGACACCAATCTCTCCTACACTCATACACCGAGAGGGTCGACGGAATACTGGGCTCGCTTGAGGAACCCAGTCCATGGTTTCGTCATCGCCATGGCTAAGCAAGCTACAGTTGAGAGTGGTGGACGGTGCGGGCGGGACGATAGATACGCGTCGCTGAGGTGTTTGATTTTTCTGCGTGGTTGTCGGGTAGATGACAGAGCCATTTTTACAGGATGGAATGAAAACCCCAGGCAGCTGCGTTATTCGAGCTGGTGCATGGATAGAGGCGTTGGGTTGTATAGTCGAGGGGGGGCTTTGGAAATCGTTGTCATCGAATTTGGAACCGCCGCCCATTTTCAAAGGAGATTTCCGAGAAGAAGAGAAGAGCCCTCGAGAGAGAAATGTAGCAAAGGATATTGCGGATAGGAAAATAGAGAGATGAGACCAAAGTCAAGGTGCGTACGTGGCCTTGACGAAAGGCTGGAAAGATGAGACGTCGCTAGGGTTGACGAGTTCGGGTCCATGCAGAGGAGAAATGGGCAAGACGGAGGTTCGTACACAAGATTGAATCTTGGTAAGAAAGACAGAAAGATAGTGTACTTGCTTCATAACGAAAGCGTTCAAGATGCATCACGGCTTCCTCGATTAGCGAAGGGTGCTATTGGGTGAATGGTGAGAAGGCACAATCGTCTTGTCCCATCTTGGCCGACAACAGACAGAAGACTCGGTACAGTCTAACAGTCTATGGGATTATTATAGTGTGAAAATTTCGGATTGAACTGGGGTATAGCCTCAGATCGATATTTGGAAGCCTCCGACCGTTGATACCCAGGATATTCATCGAACAAAGACGGCTGTTCACGACGAGAAATAATGGTTCAAGAGCGTGTTAGCGAGATGACATAAGCAAGCTTCAGCGGGGGGGCGGACAGTGCTATAATACAGTGCGTGTGCGCGTTTACTGTCTGGCGCCCGACGTGCACATGGGCCAATAAAAATCCCTGCGCAACAAAAGGGTTTTCGACTGGATCGGCAAAATCCTCCTCTTTGGTGAAGCTTCGTTAGCTGAGCTCTCAGGAATTGCCATTTTCTCGACATCTCGACTCGACGGGCATACGACGTCCAGCCAGCGTCACGAGTCTGTTCGTTTCGCCCTTCCCTCGACCCGGTAATATCTAATCATGACCTCAAGTGTCGTCGCACCGGCTACTCTCGATTCTGCTGGACCTTCATCCGACACCAGCGGCCCCTACACGAGGTTGCACATCACTCCTTTCGACCGGGACCTCTTGAAGATTGTCGTCCCGTCCTCGGCCTTGCCAAACGCCCGCAATATATCCTTCCACACAATCGAGACCTTTCCCGAGAAGCGCTACGGCTTTGTCGAGCTTCCCGAGGCGGACGCCGAAAAGCTCAAGAAGAAACTCAACGGTGCTGTGCTGAAGGGCGTCAAGATGCGCATAGAAAAGGCCCGTCCCCTCGAGGACTACACTCCCGTCCCCGAAGAAGAAGAGACGGGGAAGAAGCGAAAGAAGAAGTCCAAGGACAAAGAGGAGAGGAAGCGCCAGAAGCGCGACGACAACGTCATTGAGGGTGTTCAGCTGCATGATCGCAAGGTCAAGCGAGGATGGACCGTCCCCGAGGAGGCCAAGATAAGGGAGAAGAAGAGCAAAAAGGACAAGGAAAAGAAGGACAAGAAAGACAAGACCAAGAGGCGTGAGGAGCGCTCAAAGTATACCGAAAAGGAGGAGTGCTTGCTCAAGACCAAGCTGCCCGCGAAGCAGCTTCCGCCGACGACCGAGGCCGAGGACGAGCCCGAACGCAAGAAGCGCAAGAAGAAGTCGAGAGAGGTCATCATCCACGAGTTCGAGAAGACGACAAAGTTTCCCACCTTTCTCAAGGCCACCAAGCCTGCCCCGGTCGAGTCGCTCACTACCGAGTATGTCGAAGGCAAAGGATGGGTCGACGCCCAAGGAAACGTCATCGAGCCGCCCAAGACGAGGAGAACTGCGACGGCACCCGTCCCCGAGTCCAAAGCACCCAAGGCCTCGAAGAAAGCCAAGGCCCCTCCTCCTCCACCGACGCCGCCGCCGCCTCAGGACGAACATGACACAAGCAGCAGCGGCACGTCGTCCGATGAGGATACCTCCTCGGACGAAGGCTCAGACGGTGAGCCGGAACAGGCCAAGGCGTCGCCAGTGACACCTGCAAAACAGACGCCGAGGCCGCTGCGGACAGAGGAAGACACTACCAGCAGCAGCGGCTCTTCCTCGGCCGACAGTAGCTCCGAAGGTGGTTCAGATGACGACGAAGAAATGGCCGATGCTGCAAAGAATTCCGAGCCAGTCGTTTTCGAAACTCCTCTCTCTGCCATCAAGGCCGCCGATGCATCACGGCCCATATCCGCCGGCTCCAACGTCAGTCTTACTATCAAGATACCCCCGCCGTCCACCCCATCGCAGGTGCACCCTCTCGAGGCCCTCTACAAACGCCCGAAGCAGGCTGGTGACGAGAACCCTCAAGCCGCCAAAGAGGCCGAGCCTTTCAGCTTTTTCGGCGGCGGTGCCGACAACGACGACCTGGAGGACGAGGGAGACGCTGCGGCGGCGGGCCAGCTGCCCATGACGCCCTTCACCGCAGAGGAGTTTGAGTGGCGCAACGTCAGAAGCGCGGCGCCCACGCCCGACACTGCGCACCCGAACCACACGAAGCCGTTTTGGGCCATTGGCGCCGACGGCGACCAAGACGAGGAGGACGAGGAGACGCGGGAGGAGATCGAGGCGACGCTGAATGCGGAGCGGAACGTCGAGGCCGAGAGCGGCGGCGCGGCGGCGGGGCCCGGCGGCGATTTCCAGAAGTGGTTCTGGGACAACCGCAAGAACCTCAATCAGTCGTGGATGAAGCGCCGGAAGACGGCCGCCAAGGAGAGGCGGCACCGGGACAACAAGTCCCGCGCCTCCAAGGCCGTGTAGCAGGCCATGGTCATGCTTATCTGCCCGGCATCTATATACATATAAAAAGTTTCGAATTGTCCTTCACGTTCCAGCAGGTTCAACCGTAAACTGAGCCTTCAAGCCATTTAGGCTTGAACCAGGTAAACAGACTTCGTCCTCAGCGACACCGTCCGTCTCAGCCACGCTTTTGGCTGCGTCACGGAGAATTAGCCATCACAGATGGCAACACATCATCTGCATCTGTTATCATCTTCGGGTCTATTCGGTATCTCTCCCATGTTCCCGGGTTGGGGTAGTGATAAGAGCTACCCCGGCTTACCCCCCCGTTCGCCGTTGTGGACTCGACATCCTTGCAGTCAGCGAAAGGGAGCCCGGTGCTCCCTCATCCTCTAATTGAGCTGCATTGCGAAGAGGGCGGGCCGTTATGTGAACTGATTCCGGCGTCCGTTCGTCGGGCAACTGAGGCCGGTAAGAGGACTCTCGGTCGTCGCCCCGCCTCCGTCTTATCATGCCGCACACCAAACCTCTCCCTATCAACCGTTCCGTCGGCCAAGACGCTATGCAGCTACGCGGCGCATGCAGCGTAACATTGTCATCTCCATCCCTGCAGTGCAGCCACCCCTCCCCTCAAAGACTGAGTCTCGTTATCCGGCGGGCCATATTCTTCACCCGACCTTGCTTTTCCCTGAATCTTTTTATCGCGTCACTGGACATCCCTTCGTCTCGCCCCAATCGCCTCGAGTCGATGGATGCATGCCCGGGTAAGGTTTGGGAATAGCCCGTGATACGGGACCCACGCTCGGCGCCCCAAGGAACTACTCCAGAACCAAGCTGACATGTCAACGTCGCCTGCTGAAATGATTCACTTTCCATGTTAGTTCGACCGTCCGCCACAGGCCCACCGGAATAGCCCCGTGGTCGGCTATCCAGCGTTGGGGGCAGCGATCGTCGGCTGAGTTCCTCCCCCCTCCCCGCGGAAACCCTTATCTCGACTTCTTGGGAGGAGGGGTTACGTTGCCTCCGGCAGTGGCCAGTGATAGACGGCAACCACGGAGACTATGATGCTCATATAAGTGAGGTCCTGTGTGCATAAGTGACGACCGTGTTGCCTTCAGCACGGCACGCCATTCCATCCCATCTCCTGACGCCTGCGAACCTGCTGCAAACCTCGAACCCGGCTTCTAACCTCGAAGTTCCTTTGAGGACCACCGCAGCCATGGCATCGCCTCAAGATCTGGAAGCTCCCATGTCGGAGAAGAAGGTCACCACCGTCACGGACCGTTCCGACAGCACGAGCGAGATGAACGGCGAGACGGACCTCAGTGAGTACCCTCACTCATTCTTGCGAACGGCCGCAAACCCCACCTGGGAAGATTCCGTGACCGGCTGACGCGCGACCGGCACAGTCTCCGTGGAAGCCCGATACACAAAGGAGGAGTTCCATAAGCTCAAGCGCAAGGTCGACAAGTACCTTCTCCCGCTCATGTGGGTCTGCTACGGCATCCAGCAGGTCGACAAGACCGCCCTCGGCACGCAGGCGATCTTCGGTCTGCGCGAGGACACCGGGCTGAAGGGACAGGAATATTCATGGCTGACGACCATCTTCTGTACGCTCTTTCTCCTCCCCCGCCCGCCCGACCATCCCGTCCGTCGGGCGAAGCTGACCACGTTTCCCAGACATCACATACCTGTGCTTCGAGTTCCCCAGCAACATCGTCCTCCAGCGCTACAAGATGGGCCGCACCCTCTCAGTGTACATGATCTGCTGGGGCATCATCGTCCTCTCCATCGGCTTCTCCAAGAACTTCACCCACCTCATCGTCCTCCGCGCCCTCCAGGGCGCTTTTGAGTGCTGCATCTCGCCCGGCTTCATCCTGCTGGTCGGCACCTGGTACAAGACGCGGGAGCACGCCTCGCGGGCGCTCGTGTTCCAGAGTGCCAACGCCGGGTTCGGCGTCATCGCCCACCTCATCATGTACGGCATCGGCGCCTCGACGCAGCACAAGGAGGGCGCGCAGCCGTGGCGGTACATCTCCTACGTGAGTCGGCTTCTGTTGAACGTTTACTTCGTGGGCCGTAAATCTGACAGCTCGCAGTTTCTGGGAAGTCTCACCACCGCTATCGGGTGTCTCTGCTTGTTCCTTTTGGGCACACCTTCGGAGGTGAAGTGGCTGAGCGCGGCGGAGAAGGAGATGGTAAGGTTTCCTGAACGGTTTTCTCGCGTTCCAGATTGGCAACTGACCAGCAAAACAGGCGAGCGCGCGCATCATGTCCAACAACACCGGCCACGACCGCACCGCCCTCAAGGGGTGGAAGTGGAAGCAGGTCCGGGAGTGCCTCATCGACCCCTGCTTCTGGTTCGCCGGCTTGAACGCCTTCCTCAGCTCCGTACCCAACGGCGGCCTCACGACCTTTAGCAGCATCATCATGACTTCTTTCGGTTTCAGTACGTGTCGTCTCCCCCTTCACTCGTGCTTACCGCGAGGCTCGATTTGCTGACAGTTCCCCAAGCCAACCTCCAGACCATCCTCATCGACATCCCCCGCTCCGTCATGTCCGTCGTCATCTTCGTCGCCGTCGGCTTCCTCACCAGCAAGCACGCCAACCTCCGCCTCTGGATCATGGCCTCCTCGGTGCTCCCGCCCTTCGCCGGGTTCCTCGGCATGTCCCTGCTGCCCAACGACCCGGCCATCAAGTGGACCAAGTGGGGTTGCTACTTCATCACCGTGCCCTTCGTCCTCGGCCTCTTCCTCGCCTGGTCCCTGATCCCGAGCAACACGGCCGGGCGCACGAAGCGCACCATCACGAGCAGCTTCACCTTTGTCGGCTACTGCGTCGGCAACATGGTCGGCAGCCAGATCTTCCGCGCAAAAGACGCGCCCAAGTACACGCCCGGCACCATCGGGTGCGCCATCTGCTTCGGCCTCGAGTTCGCGCTGATCCTGACGTGGCGCTGGGTGCTAGTGCGGCGCAACAAGAAGAGGGACGCCGACATGGCCGCCGACGGGCTCACGGCCGAGGAGAGGGCGAGGCGGGGCAAGGAGTACGGGGAGCAGGATTACACGGACTTTGAGAACCCTTACGTGAGTAACCCTCCCCTGTCAGCTGGTGTGAAAGGCGGATGCTAACCTTGGTAGTTCCGATACACGCTCTAGAGCCGTTTTTTTGGATAGCGGGAATTGGGGAAAAAAGCTTCACACATTTCTGTCATTACGGCATTGGCCCGATGTAGAGCTGTGTCCAAGGCTTATGAATCATATATAGCACAATCGCAAATATCACAGATGCCTTGAGCCAGCCATGAACGGAAATTTGGGCCGCGCGCGACGTTCGAGAGTAAAAGATTTGACGTTTAGCATCTAACGAGGGGTATAGTACGATGTCCAACGGAGACTACAGCATCAGACACCAATGTAACTTTCCGTGGCGAAAGGCGTCTCCTTCTCCGCCTCCCCCACCCCCTAAAGCTCCTCCAAGGCCGCGGAGTTTGCAAGGCGTAACCAGTACACGCCAAAAAAGAACCAAGCGCCGGCACGCTACCCCGCGACGTTGTCCTCGTGGTACAGCGGCGGGCACGGGGCGGCGCCGCGCCGCAGGACGTACCTCTTGGTCCACCACGGCAGCACGGTGCCGAGCTGGTAGGAGGCGTGCTTGCGGGTGGGCACGCCGAAGACGTAGTCGAGCTCCTCGAGCGACTTCTGCTTGGTCTCGGGGACGAAGAGGAAGATGAGGGCGAGGGCGACGAGGTTGAGGCCGGCGTAGAAGCAGAAGACGCCGGTGGCGGTCATGGCGATGAGCATGCGCGGCAGGGTGAGGGAGAGCACCGAGGCCCAGAAGTTGTTGGTCGCGACGGCCCACGACATGCCGACCTCGCGGTGGGAGAGGGGGAAGACCTCGGCCGAGTACATGAAGGGGACGGGGCCCTCGCCTGGGAGGGGAGGGTCAGTATGAAGGAGGAGGGGGGGGGGGGGGTTTCTGAAGGGACTTTTGCGCGAAGGCTTACCGGGAGAGTAGAAGGCGGCGAAGAGATAGATGAAGGTCGCCACCGCTGCGATTCTCGCGTTGCTGTCGTCGATGAGGTAGCAGAGACCGGCGACTATAGACGGCGTGTCAGTCCAGGAGGTAGGGGGGGGACGCCGAGGCTAGTGAGGGATATGGGGGGTTTGCTGGTCACGAACCTAGCAGGGTCCAGAACATGTTTGGGAACGTGAAGAGCAGAAGCGTCCGCCGGCCAAAGGTGTCAATCGTCCAGACGGCGGGCCACGCGAACGTGAAGTTGATCAAGCCGAACCCGAAACTGGCCCAGAGCGCGGTGTAGTCGCTGATGCCGCTCTGCTTGAAGATGGTCGCGCTGTAAAACGAGATGATGTTGACTGCCCCTGCACGTCAGCACTCGGCACTTTCATACACATCACGGGTCCAAGTGCTCACTTCCGCACATCTGCTGCCCAATCATGACGATGCCGGCGGCCCAGGTCGCGCGGCGGATGCGAGAGATGGTAAATAGCTCGACGAAGCGGGTGAACATGTTGCTCGTCACCTTGAGGCCGGCCTCCCGCACCAGCGTCTCCTCGTACTCGAGCAGCGCGTGGATGTAGTACAGGTCCCGGGCGGCCTGCAGCGGCGTGTTGCGCAGGCGGAGCAGCGAGCCCCAGGCCTTGAGGTGGCGGCCCTTCTTGAGGTACCACCGGGGGGACTCGGGGCAGAACCAGGTGCCGAGGACGAGGGGCACGGCGGGGATGAAGGCCGAGCCGAACTGGAGGCGCCAGGCGATCTCGCCCGTCTTGCCGACGGCGAGGTTGGCGCACGTGCCGAGGAAGATGCCTTTTTTCATGTCCTCGAATTAGTACATGTTTCTGGGTGGGGGGGTTCATTGCGGTGCCAAGAGAAGAGCCAAGTGAACCCTAAGAAACACCAAGAAACATCAAGGGATCGATCCCGTCTTGGCTGATTGTTTGGGGGGGGGGCTGGAGTGAGGCTCACCGAACGCTGTCCAGACCTGCCAAGACATGACCAGGCCGCCGCGGATGAGGGTAGGGGAGTTCTCGGCGGAGAAGACGGGGACCGTGACCTCTTTCAGGCCCATGCCGATTCCGAGCAACATCCTGCCAATGGTGGTCAGTGATCCAGAAGGGAGGGGTGAGACTTGAAAATGTCGTCAAAGGAGGGGAAATCTGTACCTGGATGCCAAGAGCTGGCCCCATGTCTGCGAGACGGCCATGCCGAAGGGCGCGAGCAGCGAGAAGATGGCGGCAATGAAGATGACACCGCGACGGCCGAGGAGTTCGTTGAGGGGATCAGAGATCCAACAGGCGCTGCAACGGGGACGATTAGTCAAGAGACGTCTCTCTCTCGCCAGCCAACGAAGCCGCTGGTTGCTGCGCACCGTACGCGTCATAGACTTACAATATCCAGATGGTGATGTAGGGCATGGAGTTGACAAGGCCGATGATCCAGCTGTTCTTGGCGCAGTCGCCCTCGTCCGCGACGGGGCCGCAGGCCGAACCGGCGGAGTCGGGGATGCCGAGCGCGACGGGGAACGCCAAATTGGCGCCGTTGGAGCCGGTCTAATGCAGCCCACGCCGTTAGACCATGAGTCGCATGCGGCAAAGGCGGATGAGGCACGATGGCTGAGGGGCAACGGCGACTAGGCGGCGCCGGTTGCCCCCCGGACAAGCGCAATACGGAGACGGAGTGGGGGGGTGGTGCAGTGGCAAGGGGGGGGACAGAGCTTACCTGGTCCCATCCCTGGATTGCGGCGGCGATGGAGTTGAGGATGATGGTGTAGTAGAGCGGCCAGGGGTGCTTCCACCGGTGCGTCACCTCCTCGCGCAGCGCCTGCTTCTCGGCCTCGTCGAGCTCGCCGAGCTCCTCGAACAGCGCGGGGTTCTGCGCGACGAGGGCGCCCTTCTTCAGCAGCGGGAGGATGTCGTCGGGGAGGCCGTGCGACCGCTGGTAGTCGGCGACCTGGTCGAGGAGCTCCGCCTTGGGGATGCCCCGGAGGGGGTTCTTGATCTCCCCCTCCATGTTCTGGGTCAGCTCCGCGATGCTCTTCTTGCGCTCATCGTGGTTGTAGACGCCATCCTTGGAGTAGCTACACGCGAGAGGGAGGGCGTTTTGTGAGCCAAGCCGGTTCGGTTCGCATCATTGCATGTCACGAATGAAAGTTGAATGGGGGGGGGAGGGGTGGAACGTACGCAACCGAGTCTGCCTCGAGCCTCTTCTCAGGCTCGGCCATGGTGTCTTGTCTGCTTAAACAGTCGCGGTACAGTGGAAGCAAGGCTACGCTTCGCAGAGCGTGGTCAGCAACGGCCGTTGGTATTAGATGACGCGATGCCCGGCAGGCGAGTTGTGCATGTGCCGTCCCATGCGACGGGAGGAGGGCGGCGGTTCAGGTTAAATATCCGGTCACCCCTTCGAAAAGGACAGGGCTCAACCGTCCCGTAATTTAAAGACACGCGAAAGGGTTAAGCTTCGTCCCATGCATGATATGTACCCCGACGTATTGGGCGTCGGGCGAGCAGATGGCGAGGGGGGGGGGGGGGGGGGGGGGGGAGGGAGGGAAGTATGTTGGCCGAGACATGGCCGGAGAGTGAAGAGGAGAAAGCCGTCCGAGGTAGTCTTACACACACAAACACACATACCACCACCGGCATCCAACTACCTATGCAGCCGTCACCAGAGACATGGGTATACATGGTACTAGCTCAGTCAGACTGAGACACACAGGCGCCCCGGATTGGTGTAGTCGGTCGAGCTTCCTGCGGGGTAGAGTCCAACGCGCGCGACGAACCCCTTCAACCGCGCCGGCTTACGCTGCAGCAACCTCTCGGCGTCGCCATTGAGCAGTGATTTGGCCCGGTCTCGGCTGGGCCGCGTGTTACCACCAAGGACGCAGGGTGAGAGAGCCAAGAGGGCGCCCTCGTCCACGGCAGCAAAGCTTGGGGAAGCTTGGGTTGTCCCCTAGCTTCTGGCAGCAAGTACCGGCAAGTACCGGTGCTTTTTACCTTGCAGCCAGCCAATGGTGAAAGGGGGGGGGGGGGGGGAGAAGAGTAGACCCGAGCGTTTCTTGCAAGGGAGGTAAGCAGTTCATTGTACATCGTACGAAGCGCAGGATGGAGGGGGAGGATGACGATTATTGCTGTATCAGGCTTGAACCAACGTAAGAGGCGCACAAGCGTGGCGCATCCCCGCGAAAGAATGCCTATCGAACCCCTCTCCGGGGGGTAATGGGGAGCAGGGATCGCGGGGACGCCCCAATACACGTCGATCCCGACGGTGGTTCCATCGAGTTCCACTTTGCAGACAGCCAGGGAACCGGGCCGGCAAGGTTGACTACCTACGGCCTGGATTTCCGATTTATGAAGACTCTGGATAGCGACAAAGTTTAGCGGCCGACTAACCGTTTCCGCGATGGCCAGGGCTCCCTCTCTCCGGAGCCAAGGCCGGCACAGTCCGACTTGCTCGGGAAGCATGGTTAGGCGGCTGTGACGTCGGAAGAGTTCAGGGCGGCTTATCATCGTCCGTAGTGCCCTTTGAAGGCACAGCCGCGTTTCGGCATGCGCTGGTAGGTTTAAGCACTTCAACTCAATCTTACGGCCATGGCTCGAGTCTGTAAAGCAGAAACAGGCTCGAGATGAGTACTCTGGAGCAATCGATTCGTAACCCGAGGGCACCGATGGGAAGACGTGTCGCCTCTCGGTCACGGACGGGTGAAACAAAGTCTATGCTGGGTACGTTATGAGAATGCAGTATGTACCTTGTTGTGGGTCGGGTCCCCTTCCCTGGCGTCGGTGAAAAACGGTAGGTATTCATCCTCTTGCATGCATCGAAAGTCTGTTCGAATGAGGCGCCAAGTCGGATGAAGGCACGTGGGCGCAGGTTCCAACAGATTCGTGGTTGCAGAAACGACATATGCGTTTCTGCAGCAAGAGTTTCCGCAGCAAGAGTTTTTAATGTCTTATTATCCCGTTGAACCGATGAGAAGCGATGATACAAGAAAAGCCTGCAAGCGATGCATCGCCACTGCATTGTGTAACGCAGATAGCGAGAACGAGGCCAAAGAAGTATGCATGACAACATGGAGGGCCCTTGGGATCAGCTCGGTGTGTGTAGCATGACACCATCTTTCCTCCATTTTATAATTACCTCGGGTTCTGTCGAACAGAGCTCCAGACGCGGCTCGTTATGGCACAAACGGCGGCGGAAGACTTGAGCGCGGCATGCCCGGAATGCCTTCAGCAAGGAAACTAGGTAACTGCACAATGCTGCGCTGCGCTGTGCTGCTTGGCCCCACTCACTCCGAAGGTTCCGGTCTCTCAAACCGGCGTCTCCCCGAGCTTCCCGCGGCGTTACTAACTAACGTACCCGCTTAGGTAATCATAGGTAGGCAGGTAGGTAGGCAGGTACCTGGATACTTTACCAAGGTACCTAAGATTAGGAAGGCAGGTACGGTTAGGTAAGGTACCTACCTATCTACTTTGGGTACCTCTTTGGACTGACTGACTGACGGACTGACTGTTTTTGGCGTCTCTCGTGCGTAGATAGGTACCTCCTCTCTTCTTCCACCTTTCTTTCCAACTCAAACAGATAATTCAGCGACCCGAACGACTTGACGAAAGAAACAGGAGGGATCCCATACCAGATGGCCGATGCGGCAGCTGCTTTTATGCAGGCAATCCGGCCTTGGAGCCTCCTCCTCCTCCTGCTGGTCGGCCTCCTCTCGTGCTCTATTCCCCCGATCCTGGCGGAGCGGGACGGCGCGGATCGTCAGTGTCCCGACTACGTCACGGGCCACGGTAAGCCGCCCACCCACTCGAGTCACTCACTCACGATACCTCGTTAAACGCAAAACTATAATCACATAAATGCCTAACCTTGACAGCACCGCTCCTGTGGCTGCACTCGGACGACCGCTACATGCCCAGCGATCTCCTCACCCACGTCCGCCACACATCGCCGCTCCTGCATGGGAACCCGCTGCCTGACCTGCCGCCGCTGGACCTGGACAACCTGGACATTCTCAACAAGTTCGGCGACGACGTGGCACTCACCTCCGACGATGATCCCACCGCCCACCCGCCATGGCTCCGAGGCACGCCCCCAGACCCGGACGGCAGGGTCCGCGATGCCACGCCCTGCGTCGTCATCCTGGTCCACAAGAATGAACGGGACTTGGACGCCTTCTACTTCTACTTTTACTCCTACAACGAGGGCCCCAACATCACCCAGGTCCTGGAGCCCTTTGACCACATCGTCAAGGGCCCAAAGGCCGCCTCGGGTATGCACTTTGGTGACCACGTTGGCGACTGGTTCGTTAACCCCCGCCTGCTGCCCTGCTGCCAGCCTTTCCCTTGTCGTCGTCTTCTGCCGCTGACACAGGCCGACTGATTGACTCCAAGGGAACACAACATGATCCGTTTCCGAGATGGGAAGCCTGTCGGAATCTACTTCAGCCAGCACGTCGACGGCTCGTCGTACGACTGGGACGCCTCAGAACTGTCCAAGACGGATGGCCGTGTGAGCCAACTCGCCCCAATCTTTTTGCCGATGCGATACCGACCGATCCACTAACGTACCGGTACATAGCCAATAGTATATAGCGCACGTGGATCTCATGCAAACTATCCAACACCGGGGTAAGCTCCGTGACCCCTGTACGTCGTCGCAGACCTCTTGTCTAACCCGGTCGGTCTCTCAGCGACCAAATCCACAATGCCGTCTTGGTAGATTACTGCGACGAAGGAAAGAGGTGGGACCCCGTCCTCTCAGCCTACTTCTATCGCTTCGAGCCCAAGTCGTTCACCCTGACTCGATTGGATCCGCCCGGCCAACTACCCCCCTCGCCACCACAGCCGTCAAACCTGACGTCCTTCTTCTACTACTCGGGCCGCTGGGGGGACGTGTCGTATCCGGACTCGGACCCGCGCCAGGAAACGGTACCCAGGTTCAAGCTCAAACGCTTTCAGTCCGGGCCGACGGGCCCGCGGCACAAACACCTTGTCCGGAAGGGCCTGAGGCCGGACCACGTGCGGAAGCTGGGGTGGATGGAGTGGGGCGTGGGCATCTACATGTCGCTGTACCCCTGCTGTCTGAAAGGCTGGCGGGCGTGGGTCTCTATCGGGCTGGTTGTCGCCGTCTTGTCCGGGGCCGTCGTCGGGGCCGTCGTTGGCTTCAGGAGGTACAGGACGAGGAAGTATAAGAGATTGGAGGCCGAGGATATCTTATTGGACGACTGGGTGCTGGAGGACGACGCCCTGCTCTCTTCCTCTGACGACGAGGACGGGAAGGATGACCGAGGGTTCGGCCACGCCAGGTAAGTGCACAGTGAGAAGGGACATCGAGCACGTCTCTTGTAGTGCCCCGTAGATCTTGCCAAGTAGCCGCAATTGAAAAGCAGTTGCTTATACGGCTCCTTCCATCGGCCGGGATACCAGGATATCAAGATAATTCTGCTCACCAAGTGCATGTCATTGTGCATTAACTTGCCATTGCTTGAATTCATGGCAAGGAACACAGTCAGAGTCTAGTGTGCCTGTTCAAAGACAGGGCTCGAAACGCTCATCTCGCTGTCTGGCTTTGTCTCGAGAGTCAAGGCTCAGGGAAACAATGTCATTTCTTTCAATTGTAGAAGAGGGCGCCGCAGTGGACTTGGCAAAAGGACCAGACTCGGATGTATTGGGTCTGGTGGTCAATCGCGCGCATGCTCACACCACATCGAACGGGATCAATTGCAGCCAGTCAACTCATGATTCACTTAACCAGCTTCTTGCTTTAAATGCCCTCCCACCAAATCCATTGCGTGCCTTATAGTATACCCACATTGGCCGTCCCAACAACCAGGGAAAATAAGAGAAAGGAAAGAAGAAGAAAAGAAAGAAAGAAAAAACGCCGAAAAAAACCAAGTACGCCATCACCACCGGGTATCATCGTCGAACGTCGCCTGCCGCATACGCGTCCCCGTTATCAGTCCCACGCCAACCATCCGTCCCAACGCGAAAACTCCAGACCGCCCGAGCCGTCTTCGCCGTCCTCCCGCTGCGGCCCCGTGCCCATCTCGAACAGCCCCACCTGGCGTTTCTGCTCCGTCGTCGAATTGGGCGTCGAGGGGATGACGGCGGTCCTCGAGCTGGCCTCGGAGCCGGCCGACACGACGACCGAGTTGTCGGTCCAGTAGCTGTCGGCGACGGCGGAGGCGTCGTAGTCGTCGCGGGGGTAGTGCGGCGGCGTGAAAGTGCCGAAAGGGCCGGCGGGGCAGGGCTGGGCGGCGCCGGTCATGTCCGCCCGCTCGACCTGCATCATCTGCTCGTGCTCGTCGGCGGCGGCGGCGGCGGCCCCGAGCTGGCGGCGGTGGAGGATCTCGGTGGGGCTGGCGGGCAGGTCCATGTTGCACATGTGGGAGGCGTCGAAGGAGAGCTTGGGGCGGGGGGGCCGGCCGCGGCGCTCCTCGTCGAGGGCGACGGCGTTGCGAAACTTGCGCATGAGGTAGAGGGTCGTCAGGGTGAAGGCGCAGGTGCTGAGGCTGACGATGACCCAGACGACGACGCCGTGGGGCACAGGGATCCTGGCGGTGGCCAGGGTGATGAGGGCCGAGGCCGAGACGAACGAGTTGACGAGGAAGAACATGGTGACGCCGGCGGCGGCGCGGAAGACCTTCTTGTCGACGCTGATGCGCTGGTACCAGACGGTCCGGGGCTTGGCGGAGCGGCCGCGCCCCCCCTCGTCGCCGCAGCGGCGGCGGCGGCGCAGGCGGATCTTGAGGAAGCGCCTGGGCTTCTCGGGGTGCGCCATCGGCACGCCGCGGACGGGCCGGACGTTCCACTCCGGCTTCTCGACCAGCTCCGGGATCCTGGCGAGGTTGCGTCCGGTCTGGTTGTACGTGAGGGGCCGGGGGTGGAGCGAGAGGAGCTTCGCGTTCGGGTGGCTGATCTGGAACTCGTCCAGGGACTCGGACACGCTGACGTGGCCGATGGTGCTGCGCCTGGCGTTCGGGTTCAGTGTTCTGGACGAGCTGGTGACGCTTTGGGAGATGGGCACCATGGCCGTGGTCCGAGGCGTGGCATTCTGGAAGGGCCACCGAGGGGAGACGGGGACTTTGGTGAAGGGCGTGCGGTTGGCCAGCGGGTGACGCGGGTAGAACATGGACTCTCCATGAATGGTGGAAGGGGTATCATCCGGAGTGAATTCGCGACCCGAGGTCTCGCTGCTGGCGGGAGAGGGATGTCTGGGTGTGGACGGGTTCGGAACAAGCTGACGGGTGTGCTTTAGCCCGTTCGAGGAGTCAGAGGTGTCGGCAATGGTTGAGTCGACGATATCATCTTTGGCAGGTAGCTTGAAGGAAGTGAGCTCCTCAAAGGAGGGGTACACTGTCGCGCGGCTGGCGACTGCAGTCGACTCGGAACTGAACGAGGCCTGCGGTGGGATCGACATTGTTGCCGTTGTTGTTGTTTTTGCTGCTGCCCTTTATTAAAATGAAGGCATTTGCGATAGTGACTGTGTGTGAGGGAAGTGTAAAGAGAGAGAGAGAGAGAGAGAGAGAGAAGGGAGGGATTTGTGGAAAGGAGGGGCAGTGAAAGACAGCCCGCAAGAGGAAGAAAGGAAGATCTCAAGGCCAGCACAAAGAAAGCGGTGGGTGAAGGGGCAAAGTGTTATCCCATTGTTGATATGAGATGAGATGGGCACGCGATGGCGCGGAACACTCACAACTTGCCATATCCAATCAGCGGCAGTTATAAAAAGAGGATTGTTTATTTGATTCAGAAGGCAGGAGCGATCGGAAGCAACGTCTAACAGACCAGTATGGCAAGCTATGATGAAGAAACAAAACATCTGCTTAATGGTTCACTTCAAGTCCCGCCAAAGTTTGGACCCAAGCTATCTGTGGAATGTCTTGGTTCCCAGCAGCAATTAGCCCCCGTTCCAATAACTCCCATTCAGGAAATTGACGTCTTGAGTTTGTTTTGGTGTCTCAAACGAGATTGCTAAACTCGGTACCTGGAGGCAAAGGTAATCTCCATCGACCTCAGCTTCCATGCTGGCTGTCGTCCTTGAACCACGTGGCCGGACAAGATCTCAGCTCAGAATATTCCACACACTTTTGGAAGGAATGAAACGGCTGGAAAGTGTCAGTCAGCGACTGGTTCGGGGTTGAGACATGGAAAACAGTCTCTCGAATTTATTTGATTGGCTGTGCCTAGGTGCTCCTCAGATGCTACATCCAAGGGTCGCAATGTACATGTCTTATCAGGGCTAATATTCTCTCCATAAACACTCAGACTCACAAGTCGATTCGTAAAACAGATCGAGTGCAACATAGATTGCCTCAGTGGCTTCATGATTTCCATCTCCATCACTGACAGAGTGAAATATAGTACTACAAGAGTCCCCGTGATTCAGCCCGGCCCACTCGTACTATGCATCTCCGTCTTGAGTTCTCTGATATGCAACCCACATATCCAGATGCTCCTCCTCATCGCGCGCCCAATCCTCCTCCTGAATGGATTCGAGCCCTGTGTGCTTTGCGAGGATCCGCGGGGCCGCGCCACCAGCAGCACTGGAGCCGGCACGCATGAGTTGCTGCTGATTCGCACTAGGGCCGCCAATGATTGCAACCGGGGCCGCCGTGCCGTCTCGGACTCGGCTATCCAGCCGGATGCTTTGCCGGGCGATCTCTGCGTCGTGGAGCACGCGCCTCCGGGATTGCTTGGCCACCATGAAGGCGAGGAAGGACCAGATCCAGCCCGCCGCGCTGAGCGCGATCCAGGCGAACCACTCGGGACCGGCGCCGCCCTTGCTGGCGAAGTAGATGAACAGGGCGATTGAAGCGGCGAGGCTGAGCATCATGAGGACGCCAAAGAGCGCTATGATTCGAAAGGTGTTACGCTTGGCGCGGTATCTGCGGTCGTTGGCGAGGGGCTCGTGGTCTCCATGGGTTCTAACGTGGTGGAGGCCCAGGGCGCGATCGATGCAGCCCAGGAACGTCCTCTTGCGGCCGGGCTCTGGCTGGAGGGCCCGCTGCTTGTGCTGGACACAGGGTTTGGAACTTCTGGGGACTTGAAGGTAGTCGGTCGATTGGGGGTGGTTGGAGGGCGACACGCTGCCGCCGGCGTCTGCCCGGGCATGCCTGGAGTCTGGACTCTCGACGCGGATCTCAGGGATGGATTGTATCGCGCCGCGGGGCGAGAGAAATTTCGGACATGTTGCTGAATCAGTCCCGGTCGTTTGATGGCTACCGCCGACGGGGTTGAAACTAGGCAAGACGCGACCGAGAGGGAGACGCCCGCACAATTCGGCGAGCAGCGGCTCTTGGTCTCGAGTAATTGAGCCTTTATCCTTGTTCTGGCCATACTCATTCGAACTTCTCTTGGAGCTTGAAGTCTGCTGATCATTCGTCGGGGATGTGAAGCTGTTGTCCGGAACAGCTACGTCGCAATTAGAAGTTGAGGTCATTATGGCAGATCAGATCATCTAGTATACGGGATCTGTTAGTGAGGTTTCTGGGAGAGGAATCTTGGGTGGGGATAATGACCAACTCGCCAGGGTTCAAATAGTAGTCACCGTCGTGCTCTTGGTGTCTTTGTTTCTGCCATGAACAATTCCTTATGTACTCGTCCCCGAATATCGACTTTGTTGTTGCGTGTCTCTGTTGTGCTGTTGTGTCGACACACCAAGAGGAGGCCTGAACAATTGCAAAGAAAGTGTTTTGATACCAGGAGGGCCTCAATGTCGTCGGGGGTGAATGGAAGTCTGGTTAAAAACGCTATTGTGGATTGAAACGTTTTGTAAACAAAAGTGAAGACAATCTTCGAGCGGTTGGAACAGAGCAGCACAGCCGTGGCAGGCATGAGTGCGTTTCTAGTTTTCGGACCGCAGTGAGAACTTCAAGCATAAGAACGAGAGTGTTGTGTGGTGCGGCCATATTGGAGCACAAGGAAACTTGCTTGCAATAGACTTTTAGATAAAGGGGTTTTGAACAGTGAGTTTGAATGACAAGTGTAAGCAGAAGAAGTGAACACTTGACGTGGAAGAAAATAACAATGGGGGAAATGTACCAAAAGAGAGCGCTGATGGCTGAGCAGTGAACGGCTTTTGCAAAGTGACTTGACGAAACAAAGAACGAAGCTGTGGGGAGAGAAATTTCTCAAATTTTGTAGCTCTGGTGAGTTTACCCGACCTTTCTCACACTCTTCAATCTTTCAATCCTTCGACCTGCCAACCCTGCGTGGTGGTTGCTTATCTCAGTCGTGACGAGCAGGGGTTTTGCCGGGCTCCTCCTCCGGCCTTATCGCAACTGCAAAGACCATCATGTTACTGGCTAGTTATTGGCGCACTCGATCGGCCAAGGGATTCCATGATTCACGATGAATGTTCGAAAGATCCTGCCGTCTGAGGAAGACCTTGGCCGGCTTGCCATCTAGCAACAGATCATTAGAAACTACTTAGTCCTTATTTGGCATATTTGAGTCTTGAATTGGGTTTAACACTCTTGCTAGTCTGCTGTCCCTCCTCCCCTGGTACGACCTTCAACCATGGACCGGAAAAGGTATTGAGAGCGTGTGTTTTCCTTAGAAACCACTCCGCAGGGTACTATTCTCTGACCACTCTACTTGACATGCTTAGGGCAGCTCTTAATCCTTTAGACCCCTACTTCATCGCCATTATCACCTGCATCAGCTTCGATAGCCTTATTGACTCTTCCTGAACCTTGGTCGAGAGACTGTAGGGAATCTCCGGCCGGCCGCTTCTTGTAGTGGGTCAATTCCCGCACTTGATCAAGCAGTTCAGTCCAGTCCATCGCCTTGGTTACCGGGTGGACTTCGCCGTAGTCTTCGTAGATGGACTCTTCCACCGAGCGGTAGAGAATACACGTCAAAGCCATGGAGTAGCCATCTCCCTCGACGCAGAGACGTATGAAGTCGACGTAGGCGGCGAACTCCATCGGCGTCGCGAAGTCATCAATTCTCTCCCTCTCCAGGTCTTTGATGAGACTGACGGCAAATGAGGGAGTAGGGTTGCAGTACTGTTCGAGAATGTGATAGAGTTCCCAAGGTTTCTGGCCGTGCCTGAGCTTGCCGTGGGCACTCAGGCCGGAACAGACGCGATCGTCGAGAGAGTCGATCAAAATGCTGTAAACGCGAGATATGTCCTTGTACTGCCTGGCGTGCCCTTCGTCGCCCGTGGCTAGATCGGCGGGTGCGTGGAATAGCATTGACTTCTGCTGCTTGGTCAGGCCCGGGAACCGATGAAGGCAACCTTTCCAAAGTTCATAGTTGCCGCGCGTGCGGAGTTTTACAAGACCATCAGACATTGTAGCTGTGGATGAAAGACGTGTCTGCTTGAGCGGATGGTAACATGGTAGATTCAGGGACAGCTTCTACTTGTATGGTATCAACAGCTGAGTACAACAGCTAAAACTCGTCGATTAGCTTTGATTACAATCAGTCAGTTCTTTGAAATGGTTCCAAGTTCAGCTAACATGAAACATGACAGGTATTATTTACGGCCGTGGGGCAGAATAGAAGGTGCCAACTGACGATGGAAGTTTCCATTTTGTAGATTTCTTTACATGGAGGAAATGGCAGGTGAGACTGAGACAGGAACCACAAAGAATTTCCAAACGGAAAGACGAGGGAGGAGACTCTTTACCAGGTGTCGGGTTTCACAAAGACACAGTAGGGTAGGTGTATTAAAGACATCGCAAGTGGAAAGCGGCCGAGGCCGAGACTCAGCAATTGAGTAGTATCAAAACGCAGAAATATTGCTCGATAGACACGCAATACAAAGCAATGGTCATCATCCAGACAAAGCGAATCACCCATAGCACTTTGCAACTGTAATAGCTTAGTATTTCCATGGTGGTTAATTACCTAGACATTCTGGGGTAGTCCAGTGCAAGACTTGGTCTCAATGACTGAAGCAGAGCGGCCAACAGTCGCAAGATGTTTCAAGAGACAAGCTGCAACAAGTAGAGAAAGCAGAGAATGACTGCATGTCAGACCGCGGGTTATGAAAACTTGCAACCAATATATGTTTTGCCCAACTGGTGCGAACAGGTTGAAGCCGCATCACGGCGCATGTATCGGTGATACATACCTAGGTAGGGGAAGGATATCAGCACGGTCTCCCGACCAATGAACCCCCGGGAGCCTACCAAGACGGGCAGGTGGAGAGTGTCTAGCGAAGCCGGCGTGTACTGAGTCTTTAGACGCAGCGCGATGCGATGTTGACGCACTGAAAGACGGCCTTGGAAGATGAACAATTCAAGTGTGTATATATAAATACAGCGCTTGCAATGCAACTTTTATCTCTCGACGGCGTCAGCATCCGTGCTTGTTGCAGTGACGCGACGTCGTATCCTGAGCGGCAAATGACTCTTGGACTCGCTGGGAAACTTGCTTGCCGTGGTGGTCATCGCGCTCACAACAAAACCCACCTGTAAGTCCCCGCTAGCTTCAGGCTCAAAATGACCTGCATGGATGTTGTGCCGTTCCCATCAGCGCGACCCTACTACAACTGACCATGTTAACCCACGAGCGGATGCCGCTGCTGTCAAGGACATCACGACCGATTAAATCCGATATGGTGTAGTGGCCAACATGATGCCCTCTCATCTCCGTGAGAGGTTAGGCATAGCCCCGAGTTCGATTCTCGGTTTCGGAACATTTTGTTTTGCTTTTTCTTCTCTGACCGCAGTTGTCTTTTAACCACATGTTTCATTTGACGGAATGGGTTTTTTATAAGTTACCTTAATCCAACTTATTGTCTGCCAGAGCCAATAAATCATCACTGTTGCAAAGATACACACACTTTTTGCACGATAATCCCAGCTCAATCCACGGCTATGTACGCACATTAATATATACATTCGAACGCACAAGCGACTACACACCAATACTCAAATTACAACTTGACATTATCAACCTCAAACGTCTGCACCATCTTGCTCTCGAACCACGACCAGAACTTGGTCCCGCTCATCGTCGTGTCGTCCGTCGCCTGCACGTACCGGTCCCCGCTGCCCACCTGCGTCCGCCAGCGCGTCACCCTGGCGCCGTTGGTCGACGCCTGCGTGAACTTGCTCAGGTCGAAGTTGAGGTACTGCGCCTTGCCCCAGTTGACGGCGACGATGACCAGCTTCGACCGCGCCGCGTCGTACGCCGCCACCACGTTGTCCGAGCCGCCGTCCAGGATGCGCATCCCCTCGCGGATGTGCCGCGTGAACTGCGCCAGCACGAAGTACTTCTGGTTCGCCGACCCGACCGTGCCGGCGTCGTTGTCGCCGTCGACGAGGCCCCAGCCGCCCCCGTCGAGCACCTGCCAGTACACCCACCCCGTGGGCTGCAGCCACCGGAAGTCGAGGATGAGGTTGCTGACGAGCTGCTCGCCCGTCGCGTCCGACTCGCCGTACTCGCTGTTCCACACCCGCAGCCCCCGCGCCGACGCGAGCGAGTACACCTGGTCGCGCTTCCCGTCGCCGTACTGGTACCCGTGGACGTTGACGCGGGCCATGTTGCGGAGCGCCGCGTCGCCGAGGCCCCGCAGCGTCGACGCCGCCTGGTCGTAGTACGACTCGTCCGACGCCGAGATGATGATACTATTGAGCCCGCGGTTGTTGAGCTCCGCCCGGAGCGCGTTGATGATGGTCGCCTGCGTGACGACGTCGACGTGGCACCCCTCCTGCGTGCCGTCGGCCTTCCACCAGTTGGCCGTCGGCTCGTTGAACGGCTCGACCGACTCGAACGTGATGCCCCAGTTGTCCTTGGCGTACTTGGCGATCGTGGCCATGTAGACGGCGTGCTGCGCGAGGTTCCACGACTGGATGTTCTCGCTGCCGTCTGCCGAGCCCGACGGGTTGTGGTTCTTAGTCATCCACCACATGGGCGAGTTGGAGAAGAGCTCGAAGTGGTTGGCCCCGCGGCTCTGGGCCTTTTGCATCATCGCCCGCTGGTTGGCGTCGACGTCCCACCGCCAGCTGGACGAGGCCGGGTCCGCGCTGTTCCAGTCGACCCAGTGGCCCTCGATCTGGCGCGACGGTATCATCTTGGGCGAGACCACCATGCTCTCGCCCCCGACGCTGTTCCAGCTGCTGGCGCCGGCGTTGTGCCGCACGATGTTGAAGCCCAGGCCGGGCAGGTTCGCGCCCCCGAACGAGGTCGTCTTGGTCGTGAAGAAGATGTCGGCGAGGTCGTCGCGGTTGCCGAAGCGGCGCGCCCACCACGCCAGGGAGGTGCCCCACCCCTCCCACGTTCCGCGGTTGGATTTCGGGTCGATGGTCGTGGTTGTGTCGGCGGCGGCGGGCGAGACAGAGGCCAGGCCGAGGGCCACGGCCGCGAGAGACGACTTGAGCTGCATACTGGGTGTCTGTGAGGAGCCAGAGTCTGCTGCTGCTGCTGCTGCTGTCCTTGCAGCCCTCGAGCACTCGCGGACGAGTGCCGCTCCTTATACCATCATCTCCGTTGACTACGCAGGCAGGTAGTAGGTAGTACCCACGGCTTTGATGACGGAGCAGGGGCGCTGATCTGAAGGCGGTAAGTGTCCGAATGGTGCCGTCGTCTCGCAGACGGGGGGTGTGTGCGGACCGCCTGCGAACTTGTGACCGCTTAAAGGCACGTCGGAACCGGCCCCAGAGCTAAATGATATCCGAAAACTGGCCGTGCGTCTGATGGTTGAGACGGCGTTTCCTCCGCATCGGGAAACTCAAGGTGCGGTCCAAGTGTCAAATGGCCCCCATTGAATGGTTAAAGTTACATTAGGCTCGCTTACTCGGCCGAGCTACTATCAACGTGTGCCCGGTATCCGCATTGGATATTGCCAATAAATGGGCGGGGGACAGCCCAGGAGACGGACCCGGCCATCATTTTCTCGGTCTCATGATTGGCGGTAAATGAGGTCGACAAGGATCAAACCAGCTTCCGTGTAGAGACAAAGGTAATTAAGCTACCTACCAAGAATGAAACCACCCTGCCTTGGAATATCCTACAAAACTGCGCAAGGGACACAACTTGTCCAATAGTGCTGTCCGGAGACCACACATCTGCACCTTTGGTATCCTGAGCGGTAGTAATCCAAAGTCAACGTAGCATCCATCCCGGTCCCCGTGTCATACGCCACCGACTCAGGCGCACGCCAACCCGTATTAGGCTCCTGGCATATGCGATCCAATAGGTACCTGTGCCCTGAACTCTCGCAGAACTCCCGAAGCTCGGCAAGACTGCGTATGCCACGCGTTCCATCGTGCCCAAAATGCGGAGAAAGGGGGTCATCGGGTGCTGGCTTGCAGCCGAGAGGGAGGTGGAGCACTTTGCAACCGGTTCATGCATTGGCGGAAGAACATGGAGCGGATGATGTCGTTCTCTGGTTCGGTTCTGGCATCCACGGATCCTGTCATCAAAACTCTAAGCGACTTTGGGTACAGAGTGATGCTTGTGTCCAGCTTTCCTTGCACAACTGACTGCATCGATTACGTTGTCAGCTTGGTCCGAGTCAAATGGGCCGAAGAACTGTCGCTTACAAACGGCGTACTGTCGGGCAAGCCTATGCGGCCAGCCACCCGCCAGCTTGATTGGGCGTTAGGCACAAAGCTTGTTTGGACGGCAGGGACAATATCAACAGATGGTCAACGACGAGACTTGTTTGTAGGCGTCTCAAAGGCTCCGGCAGCATTAGTAAGTCGTCCCTTGGTGCTGTTTTTCATACTCGGAACAATGGTAGCTTGGCTGCTGGCGTCGGAAGTAGCCGGCGAGGCGATAGGCCGCTCGCTAGTGCGCTTGCGACGAAGTGTTGCAGACGAACGATCGAAGGCGATTTCCTTGCCCGGCGGCGTTTGAAAAGCCGCGGCGGCGTACGAGGCGCCCGTCGCAGCGGCCTGGGCACCTCTGGCGGCGGCCTCTTTCATCCGTGCCGCCTCCATTCTAAGCTTCAGCGTCGGCATCCTCTCTCGATCGATGAGCTCGAAGATCCAGAAAAGCTGTCTCGTCTCGGTGTACCAGTTCTCCCTGTCCGCCTCGGCCTTCTCCAAGGCCGCCAGAAGCTCGGGGATCTTCTCGGGCGGGTACGGCACCTTTTTCGGCGGGTTGCCGCTCTGGGTCCTCTCGTCGTCCTCGACCGCGCGCACGAGGCATCTGCTGGTCTCGGCGAGGACGGCGTCGAGGATCTCGACGGTGGCGTTCTCGTCCCGCGTGAGGTGCTCGAACAAATCGCGGGCTCGCTTGTATTCGTCCCTAGTCTCTTTCATCTCGGCGGCGACCGAGCGGATCTCCCGGGTAGCCGCTTGAAGGGCGGTAAGCTTTGTCACCGGGGGTGTAGCGCGACGACGATCGGCTGGCGCCTTGGTCGGGGTTGAAAGCTCCGAGGAGAGGCTCGACGAATCACCCTCCAGATCGGGGGATTTGGGTCTGGGTCTGGCGCTCGACAGGTTGAGGGGGATGGGAGTGTCGTTCAGCGGAGTGCCTTCATCGACGAAAGGGTCGGTGGAAGATTGATCCACATCCATCGTCAACGGTGTGATGGTGGACATCTTGTTCTTATTCTGTTCTTGGAAGCCTGCTAGTTGCGCCTGTAAGTTTGTGACTTGCCGTGGGGGCACATGGTTGGGTATACTTTATCGAAGATGTATCGGAGATGCGGGATATCGAAACTCAGTAGACCCGGGTCGTGGCTTGGTATCAGATGAGAGAGAGTGTGTGTACGAGTGATGGCGATCGGATTAAAATAACAGCTTTTGGCGGCGGGACCCTCAGTGTGAAGCGGCACAAGTTTGGGAAGGAACAGTTCTCTGCACCAAGAGAGGGCTTGCAAGTAGAACTGCCAGTGAATTTAGAACTCCTTCTGACTCAAATCCATCCAGCTGGGCTCCAGTGTTGCAAGCTTCTTCTTTCACCGAAACATCTTGGCTCACTTGATATGTTATTCAAGCATAGCCGTGTGCGTAATATCATAGGTGGACAAAAACATTGATTAAGGTGAAAGGCTAATGGAGAAGCAACGAATCGACGGCAACATGGTTTTCTAGACGCACAAAGCCATCTCTGTTTGGCCTGGGAAGTGGATTTACTGCTTCTTATCACAAACAACTCTCACGATAACCCACTGTTTCCTGGAGCGACTATTGAGCAATGTCTCCTCGGTTCATAACTTCATAGCGCTAAGGGGGCCTACCCCGAGGGCTGTTACTACAGAGAGAAATCATGCCTTTGTGAAATGCCCTCGAATCTTTTCTGCGCATCATCTGCAGCCAAAGCCACCCGAATTTCTTTACTTATGGTACCATATATGAAAGACAAAGCGCAAGGCTGTTTCTAGTCCATTCACCTCACTGCAAGCTTTGTTTACAAATTTCCACCCATTTCATTGGCTAGCATTGGTTGCTCCTTCCTCGCCGCCTGTGATACTACTTATCCTTTCCTCCACAGTCTTCTTTAGCCAGTCCAAAACTTAATTCATCTGGCACCATTCTTCTTCTTCTCTTATACCGCCACCTGTTGTAAGCTCAGACCGGAGTACACTTTACTAACAGTATTACCAGAAGACATCACGTAAGTATATTAACTTGTTTCGTATGACTGAGCAAGTAGCTGACTTTATACCCAGGATGGCTCCCCGTCTCGATAAGATGATTCTCGACGCCCTCGAGGAAGTCGCCAACAAGTCCCGCAAACCCATTGACGATGTCTTGCGCGCCACGAAGCTGATCATCGAGAACAACATTGTCAAAGACGAGCCGGCTGTTCAGGACGAGGCGCCGGTGCTGGCTGAGCCGGTCGCCGCCGCCGCCGCTACCGCTACCGCAACCAAGACACCTGCTCCTGCGCCAGCTGTTGCCGAGGCCTCTGCTCCTTCGAGCAAACGCTCCGCTCAGAAGCCTCTGGGCTCTGCGGCCAAGAGAGCCGCTCCCAAGGTCAAGGCTCCGGCCTCCGACTCGGACACTGTTCCCGACGAACCTGCTGCCAACTCCACGGCCCCAGCCAACGCTAACCAGTTTCCGTGCGGAATCCCCGGTTGCTCCAGGCAATTCCAGCACAAGAGCTCGCGAAATCGCGTGAGTGTCCCGGCTCAAGTACTTTATGCCTGGGTGAGCTTATCTGACAGAGACGCAGCACTACAAGATCAACCACGACGGCCAGACGCCCTGAAGAAGCAGTTGCTATGAGAGGCAAAAAGGGATGGCCACGTATTCACATAATTATGGCCACCAATAGTAAGTTGATGCCGTACAATCTCGCTCTCTTGAAGTCAGCTAACACATTACCCACAGAAGGTCATCGAGACGGTGACCAGTGGCTCCGTTCCGCGACCTCTTACAACTCCTTACAATCAATGAATTTGTCTGGAAGGTGGCTTCTTTCAGTTTTCTTTGGCGTTTCCTTGCATTCTGACCCGACTTGAGTGCTGAAAGCGGGCTAGTCCAGTGACTTGAGGCCTTCTCAGGCACACTTCACCTTGATTATACAATAGCCAGAAGGATTACAAATACAATCGTGTTATTCAGGCCTGGGTCATTGTGTTACTTTGGAATTATGGCAAACGTTTCGCTTGTGTTGAGACAGATGAAGTACTGATTACTTGTCTCTCCTCCGATGCTCTTGGTACTTCCTGAAGTTAACAACAACACAAGTACAATCGCGACAGAGCAAGACGTTGCCATCCACACTTTCGATCCCGAATCTCCCGTTGCAGACTCCCGCCGTGACTTTGGCCCTGGCCACGCCTACGGTCCCGGACCCAGACCGACCCAAGAGAACCCCGCTTCCCACCCCTCGTCCGACTTGTCCTGCAGCGGTGACCGATGGAGGTACTATTCTGGAGCCGAAGCCGCAAAGAAAAAAAAGACAGTGCCGCAGACCAGGCCCCAAAATGTGGCCATGCTCTATTCTTGGCTGCCGCTCGATCAGCACTGGGGACCATGCCCTCAGAAGAGTAAGGTTGGTGAAATCTGAGTATTTTAAATTATTTCACGGTGCTGACATTCGAAATAGCATATATACAGATACCACACTCTCAGACTGAAACCCTGCCCTAATCTGATATAAATTATATCAGATCATTTTATAATAATGGCTGCTGATACCATGCTAATAGCCGACTTAAATCCGCCTCCACAGGCGGGCTGAGTAAAGACAGCAGAGTTACCTACGCTACAGAAATAAATAGTACTACCGGCATCGCAGGTAACCTTTATCGCCGTGTCGTCTGATCCAGCTGTCATGGCGACAATGCTGTTGGCCGGGATGACTGAGCTCCCGTCCTTACAGACGAAAGTGCCGTTCGCCTGTGAGGTGCAAGGATCGCCGTCGGTAAAGGTGAGTTGTTGGCCCTGGACTGGGAGATCAATTTGCTTTGCTGATCTGACGGTGATAACAGAAGACGCTGGTGTTCCCGTGCAGGTACCCTTGGTGAAGTTTCCAATTTCATCGAAGTTACTGTAGCTTCCGACAGTAGATTTTCCAGGAACAAAAAAGGTAGAGTTGCCGTTGGTGCCGCAAGCAACCTTTACTCCCGCCTGGTTGTCATTCTGAGATACGACTTTAAGCGTACCATCTCCTGCGAAGCTAACGGTAGCATTCGTTGGGCCGTCGTTGCATTGGAACTGGCCAGGTTGGCCTTGGGTGCACGGAACCCCATCAGTGAGGTTGTATTCTTGGCTGAACCCGCTGGCAGAGGCAGCAAGCAGGACAGCGGCTAGGATGGGGTAAATAGCGGGACGCATAGTAGCAGAGTGTATCTAGTAATTCCTTTACTTAAATGTTAATTTATTATCTGGTCGTAAGTCAAACTTGAATCTTACTTACGCTCAGTAGAAAATAGTTTACTGAGTGATGTTTTGTATATAACAGGCGACGTTGTCTTAGTGCGTAACGTCTTGAAAATAATAAGTAACGCTGTTTAGTAGGGAAGGACTGTTAATAAAGAATTATATGAACTGTTTATAGAAAGGGGATTTCTAGCCTTTTATATCTTCTATACTAGAGGATAAGAGAGAATATATAGTATAGTTCTCTGTCACTAATATACCTACGGAGTGATTAGTAACTCCGTTAACACCTAGATATTAGATAGAAAGGAGGAAATGTCAGATAATAATATCTGGAACAACCTCCTAAACTTTAATGATAACACACTAGGCTTAGAGCAGTAGTATATATCATAATATCGGTCTAGGGTTACAGAACGTTACCTCGTATAGTATTTACTACATACCCTAGTAAGAAACAATTGTAGCTACCTTTTTTATGATAGATTCTGTTCTTCCCTATGTTATTTCTTATTCGGGTACAACCATTACTAGAGTCATATCGGAGTTGCCGATCACGCCCCTACTATCCTAAGATGTATAAAACTAGAAACGTAACAAGACCTAGCTAGGCCTCCGTAAAGTAGGGGGCCCTTGTGTTATACATGTTTGACAACTGTTCCAGAAGAATGCCAACCCCCTTTTTGCTAGGTAAATATAATATATCTATACTATCTACTTGTGACAACTTAGTAAGTTATAAGAATACTAGCCATACTAGACCTACTTGAGTATTCTCCGTTGGAACGCGTTGAGATACAACCATTGGTCGAGGCCATTCATCGTCCCACTCCATGCCCCCCTGCCTGCCCGACTTGGAAATCTCGACGCGTTCCCTGGGGCCTCCAATCGGCCAACAATATCAGATACGCGCCACTCACTGCTTCAAGTATCTCCATCTTTGAATGAAATCTCGACACGTTCTGAATGATTTGAGCCCTGTTTTCCGACTTTCCTGTGATCAGTTAACTAGCTCTTGCGTTCTGCGGTACTATTCGTGGTTGGTGCATGCCGGCTATCCCGCCCTATTACGTCGATCGCTCTGGTTCGTCCGGATGGCCCCGCTATAGACTGTGTGTAGTAACCCTACTGTACTAATGACATGCCGAGTCAAGACCTGATTCGCATGGCACGGATCTCCAAGCGGTCGGTATCACCCTGGCCGTGCCGGGATATCCGAGCGTGCCGGGATATCCGAGCGTCTGTGAATCAGGTCGTGATTCGCTTTTTCTACCTGGCCATCCTACGGAATCTGTGTTCAGACTTTCCTCGGCAGGTCTGGACGCAGATTCCTTAGGATGGCTTATGTGGTCTCAAGTCTCTGAACGCAGATTCTACAGAATAGCGCTTATGCCTGGTTTCCAACTTGCTGTAGCGACTGTGCCTGTCATTGTAGTGGTGCTGACTACGGTGTTAGCAGTGGCCAAAATAGTGATGAGTCCGCCGGCTGTTTTAAAGATTAGGCGGTGATATGTTATGGTCTTTATATTTATTTGTCTGGAATGGTGGCGAGAAGAAGAGGAGAAGAAAACAGCATGGAAGACAACTGATTCCCGTGAGACGTTTGTCAAGCCTGTCAACATCTTACTCACGGACAAGTATATCAATCAGGCTTCCTGAGGGGGACTTACCACACTGTCCGCTTCAACAACCCTGCTGCCGATCCCACGATCCCAGAAAACAACCATCTTCGCTCGAATAGGATATTTCACACTACCAAAGACCAGCGGAAACTGTTGATGTGACATCTCACTATTCTGCTCTGTTTTGACTGCATTCTCGTGAAGGTCGCTCAAATGAACCGACAGGGACTCGGACGAAATGTGACTGACTTTAGGGAGACGCAATGACCGAGGTTGTTTTCAGAGACACCTAATACACATGAATCGTCATCTAGGCCTGCCTTGCGGACGCAACCTAAAGATGACGGTGTCTTTGGTCATACCGAAGGACAATGCTTCAAGCTCGGCCGCGCTGGATGTTGACTAGGTACTACAAAGGACCAACCCGGGGAAGCCACTTCCATTCACGGGCATACATACTAATGCGGTTTGCGACGCACCACAATCTTTCATGCTGCAAAAGGGGATAGATAATAGAAGGATGGTGGAATGCAATCTTTACTTTTATTTTGGGTCTATCATTGCAGAGGAAGCTATCAGCCTCGCTGCCGACGAGTCGTCCGTTGACGACGTCGCCGGAAAAGATCACTGGCCGACAATCTCCTCCTTGCAGTAGATACCGTACTTCTCCTGAGCGCAGACACGAAGGATTAGCTCGCTGGATAGGTCTTGAGGTGCACGCATTTACCTTGAGGTCCTTGATGAGGGGATCGTTGATCTTGCTGTTCATGGGAGCGACGACGCCCCTCTCGGAGAGGGTTCCGTTCAAAACCTGCTTGACGGCAACCGCGCAGGGAATGCCCACTAGGCTCAGTCAGTTGAAATGGCTCGCCATTGACGGGCGTGTGGTTACTCACCAAGCTTGGCCATGGCCGAGTAGCCGTTGGGGTCGGTGCTGCCGTACTCGACGAGGGTCGAGAGTCTGGTTTGCTTGGTGCCGTCCTTCAACTCAACCTCGAACTTGTGTTGCAGGCTTTGCTGGGGATTAGCATCATGCGAAACGGGGGAGGTATGCCTAGAGTGGCAACAGGCCCGGATCCAGTGATTCGGACCTTCGCCATGCGCAGGTGTGGGAATGCTTCACTCACATAACAATATCACGCTCTCCCTCGCCGAATTGCATCTTCTTCTCGAGGGTGGCGCAGATGGTGTCCAGCGGGTTTCCTCGGGGGATGATCTGCAACAATATTGTCTTAGCCCAGCTCGCTATTTGATGCCGCACCGGCGCAGACCCGCAAGGAAGGAATCATAACCAATGTATCAGACTGGAAGGGCGTATGCGTGAAAACTTACGTTCCCGGATGAAAAGATTCCAAGCCACTTGAGGCCGCCCAGGATGTGGTTCTTCTGGTCTTCGTCCTTGAAGCTGGTCTTGGCCGTCACTGCCTTGATGAGCTCTGACTCTTCCGAAGACGAAGCACCCAGAATGTTGCGGGTGACCTCCTTCCAGGCAATCGGCTCCTTGCAGTAGCTCTGCTCCTCGTCCTTCAGGAATCCGATGTCGACGAGAACCTTGACGAACTCGGGGA
Source organism: Colletotrichum zoysiae (assembly GCA_030867305.1). Taxonomy (NCBI): domain Eukaryota; kingdom Fungi; phylum Ascomycota; class Sordariomycetes; order Glomerellales; family Glomerellaceae; genus Colletotrichum; species Colletotrichum zoysiae. The sequence continues at coordinate 139,554 of MU842824.1, read as the reverse complement.
AACCGGCGTAACGCAGAGTACCTCTGCGCAAATACAGCGTCAGTTGTCTTGTGCTTATCGCGAGCGACCGAGTCCCTGACTGTACCTGATGATAGTCTGCGCTTCGGGGATGTTGTAGCGCTCCTTGTATCCTGTCGAGTCTCTGTTGGGGTACGCGACGGTAGCGAATCCTTTGTCGCAAATCATGTCAGTATCGAAGCACAGGCGTGAGAGTCAGCGACTCCATGCCCTTGAGCTAGAATCCCAGGGGTAGACAGAGCATAGAGACCGCTTCGAGAACTCGGACCCGGAACTACGCACCTGGGTAGATGTGGTACGGCTTGGCAGTGGCCATGAGATCTTGGATACAGTCAGCTTCAACCATTCTGACGTATTCGTGGGTATTCCAGTCTGCTTACCAGGTCCTGCGACGTTGACGATCTTGCCGTCTTGGTAGAAGCTGGCGGCGTTTCGCAGCGCGAGGAGAACGCCGCGAGGGGACCTAGATGCTCCTGTTAGCAGGAAGAATTCTGGCATCGAGGCACAGCCCTCAGGGCTTCCGGGCGCGGTAACATCGGACGTTCGCGCAACTAAGACGGTGAAGACGGAAGGGTATCTGACCATGAGAACTTGTATCCCAGAGGGTTTCCGGAGCTCTCCGGTGCCGGGAGACCACCGCAGTAGGACAGGAAAGAGGTGATCTTTCCGCCCTCCTTGTGGACCTCTTCGATGGTTTTGACGGCGTCTGATAAGTCAGTTGGTAAGTCTGTTAAAGGCGTGGCACTCGGGTCGGTTCTTACACAAGTGGTCGATACCGGGGTCTGCGAGTAAAGGAATTCGTTAGCTCCTGTGGCCGTAAGGGTTTCAGCTGGCTCGTATTGGGATGACTCACCGAGGCCGATCTCGTTCATGACGGTGATGCCGGCATCCTTGGCAGCCTGGTCGAGCTCAAGCATAGCGGGGGAAACGTAGCTGGTTGTGACAACATGCTTCTTCTGACGAATGGCAGACTTGATAACGCTGGCATGGAAGGTATAGGGGATAAGGCTGATGACCAAGTCGTGCTTTGCGACTTCGTCGTCGAGGGCCTTTTCATCGGTGACATCGAGCGAGATGGGGTTGGCGTTCTTGACACCAGCAGAGAGTGCCTTGGCGGACTCGAGGGTTCTGCAGGCTGTGATAAGGTCATTAGATGGACTTTGGGCAGCCGGTGTGGTCAAAACAAACCAACAGAGACGGAGACGCCGGATTCCGAGAGGATGTCGAGAGTCGGGCGGGTGACGAACCCCGCACCGAGCATCAATACCCTGATAGACGGGCAGGTCAGTAAAAGGGACAACGAGCCGCAGAGGAACAGTATATTGTCTTACTTTTGAGACGCCATTGCAATTGGTATTCGCGAGATATAGCGACCTTTCCGAATTGAGAAGAATGGTTGAGGGGGGGAACTATTGACCAAGAAGCTTTGCAAACAGGCCACAGATGGTGTCGCAGCAAAAAATCTCTGGTGGGCTGTATGGTGGGCTGTATGGTGGTGCCCCTCCTTTGGCGGGGAAGACTTGGAGTACCTCCGACACCGGCCGCGTTCCGGGGGAGGTTCTAACGATGAACTAGGGCTTAATTCGGTATCCCCGTGCCGGGTACGACTCGTAAAAGTACATTATACGCAGTGGAGGTGAAACATGAACATTCGTACCTACTACCTACTTTAAAGTCAATTGCGCCAGCGTTGGCCAGATGGATACAGCGTCCCGCATCGATGGGGACACCGATAAGGTACCGTATCAGTTGGGCGGAATGGATCCACCTCCCCGGACGTCACTACCAATGTCACGTGCATTCCACCAGTACGATGATCGAATTGTCCTAATCTTTCTTTATGCAATGAACAGCCAGCACCGTAATTGATAGAAATTCTGTTAAGATTCTTGCTCGAAGGGCCGAAACAGCCACCACAGGAAAAGAAGGGAACCCATAGACATGTCGCTAATTTATGAGATATTATTATTTGTTACAGACGTCGGTCTCACTATCTATGGCCGTCATCTTCAAGTTCATGTATTCGATCACTACCTAAGTATCTACTAGACGTTATTTCCTTCGGTACCCTCCCCGGAATCAAGCGTTCGACGCTTCGCTGAAAGCTTCAAATCTGGTACGAGCCCATCGGAAGCATCTTTTTTTAGTAATATTTAATGTTATAGGGTCAACGCCATGTCGATGTTCCCATTCTTCCACAGCTTCTTCGTAATGTAGGCCGAATTGATGTGGATGTGCTGTGGTCCATCACTTGAGCACATCCGAAACATGTTGTTAGGATGGAAATATCATTTTGTTTGCGTAGTTGACGGGTTCAAACTCTATCAACAATATAGTCTGATATATAAGAGCATCTTTTGATGCATTGGAATTCTTGCTGAGCTAGGGATTCATTATAACCCCTCTCCCAGTTACAACGAAGATCTTCATTGATTCACTGCCGCGCAGTAAAGCCTATGAAAGCCAGATAAGCCTGGACTTTCCAATTTTGAATGCAGGCAAATTCGATCTCAAATACCGCCACAGAATCACTGGTCTTACCTACCTGTTCCATTTCATTCTACACTTGTGGCAAGCATCACTGCGTCTCGTTCCTTCCTTACCTCCTTCTTGGAACTTTTATTCCACATAACCTCACCTCACACCACCTCAACCCAACTTGGGCAGAAAAGCTTCTCATGAACAACAGCCCAAAGATCTTGGTCCTGCGTAACAAGGCTTCGTACAAAGCAGAGTCCAAACATCTTTTTCTTGCGCAACAAAGCTTCTTGCCCGCAACAGTCCGAGTCCAAAGTCCAACTGTGATTCACGCAAGGTATCCTGTCTTCAAATGCTACTTCCCCTCCTCTGTTAATCAGTAACTAACTTCCGACAATCATAGACAGGAGTCGTCATATATATTGCTGTTTCATACTTGACAAAGCTATCCCCCTTTTACCACGTTTTGGAACCTTGGAGCTATCATTCTTCGCCACCCTTCATCATGGCGCGTCCCCAGAAAGCTGCCAAGTCCTCCCCTGCCCCTCCGAAAGCACGCAGAATTCGCGCCCCACGCAAGAAAACTGGCCCTGAGATTGGAACAGAAGTAAAGGGTGCTGCTTCTGCTTCCCCAGATGTCGACATAAAACCAAAGGCAACTAAGCGGAAGATTGCGCTCAAACCCACAATGTCGCCCCCCGCAAAGCGCCAGAAGACAACTGATGCGAAGCCGACCGAGAATGAGACCAAGCCTACTGTCACCAACCCAAGCACCCCCAAAAAGACTGGAGTGATTCCACAGGAGCCTTCAAAGCCACTGTTCCGCACTTTTCCCGAGACTCCGAAGACCCCCAGCAAGGTCAAAGACAACGCGATGCATAAGATGGACGAGTCTGACTCCGACCTTGAGCCGCAACCCATGGCTGTCCACACCAGCAGTTCCCGACGCCTCAAAGCTGAGATTGCCAGACTCAAGTCTCAAATCAAGAAGCCCAAGGCATCCATGTCCGATGCCATCACCAAAAATGTCGTCAAAGAGAAACAACAGCACAAAGCAATATGCAGTCCAGACAATGCCAGAAGTGGCCAGGACTGCAAGGGCCACATTCTTGTCGACAAAGAGGCTTACTCAAACCTGATGAAACGCACAGTCAAGGTGAACAAGATGGTCTTGACCTTCACAGAGTCTGTCACCAATCTTGATGACACAGACATTGACAAAAACACTGCTCTGATTGACCTTTTGGCTGAAGCTCGTTCTCTTTCATTTGGCGTTCAGGCTCTCACCAGCGGAATGGCCAAACTTCCAGTTGCAGAGACAGAGAGTGTTGCAGCTGTCAACGAGGTTTCTGAAGAAACTGGAGTCGATAGTGTCTCTGGGCAGCTTCCAGTCGAGGAGACTGCGGGTGGCGAGGCGGACACTTGCACTGACCTTCCCACTCCTACTAAAAGGGTTGTCATAAAAGTCCCCAAGAAAGTCTAAGAAAGACAGGAGGTCGGGAATTGAATAGAACATACTTTTTGGGTTGGCGAATTTGGCACCTGGAAGCTTTAGGAAGGGAAGGGAATTTAGAGAGCTTTTCTTTTTGCACACAGAAGTGCTAGCATAGTCATTCAGGAGACCAAATCATACAGATAACCAGCAATGATGTGTTTATCCGCATCTGTATCAAACCCTTACTCACATGCCATGATAGGCCTCCTTAAAACTTCAAGCCAGGCCATTTGCAGCTAACATCGGATGTTTGCCTACCTCAACCTCTTAGGGGTGACCAGTACCAAAAGTTTACATTCCTTCTGACACATGTGGTCTGACCACAATCCTCTTGGATCACACCAAACGAGCGTCTAGATAAGCTATTGGAGCGAGATAGGCTAAACCTGGGATTCCGTGCCCCCCCGGCATCCTCCGTGGCAATGATTACAGGCGACGCGAACGTCAGACTAGTACCTCAACCCCCTGCGCTTCTGTTAGCGCCGGCACTGGGCCAAGACGAGCATTATCTCAAAGAGGAACAGTTGTGGGGCACAACATGACTGCTGTCACTGATCACCGGAGTGGACATGGGCACTATCACTCGGCGGACGAGGCCCAGTCGCCTTCCTAATGCAGGTTGATCAAGCAAGATTGTAACCAACAAATGCATTCGGCATCTATTCTTATGCTGGCGTTACTTGCAGGACATTCAGAGACCATGTACGGAACTGCGTTGTTCACGAGCGCGACGGCCCCGAATGTCCTCGAGCGTCGATGCCCCCAGCCTGATAGCCTTGATTCTCCGTGATACTGTGGCATATACCAAAACACGGAACCTATATTCGACGTCGGGCTACTTGCGGGAAGGTTTGAAAGAGCAGCGATTGACCAAGTCGGAAGCTCCGGAGTGATACAGGCCCCACCAGAGTCTTCATAGTCCGACGTCTCAAAACTAAGCCGGCTGAGGGTGTACACGCGACGTCTTGAGTTTGTGTTTCGTTGCAAACCAATCAATTCGTCTTCCCTTTCCCCGGCGTGCATTGGTTCTGACCCGTGGCGGAGGTGGCGGAGGGTTGTGGTGACAGGCAGATCTTGAGAGAGTAAGCTGACCGCAGATGGTAGGCGATGGATTCACTCTGCGTAATGCTTGTATCCGTCAGAAGGGGCATTTCAACACAGACTTGGCTGTTTTAGATTCGGCGGCTCGATTCCCCAGCAGCAATCTGGGTTTACACCTCATCAAGGCACCCAGCTACCTACGTATAGATATGATTGATACTCCAGAAGAACCTTGAGAATGCCACTTCCCCTTCTCTCCAACTCACCAATAAGCCCTGGCAATGGAGAACCTCTCATTACTTGTCGGCTTCGGCACCAGCCTGGTGGTCATTTTGGCCATCGGCAAGTTGTTCCAAGCAAGGAAGAATGCCAAACCCCTACCCGGCCCAAAGGGTCTCCCTCTCATAGGAAATTTACGGGACTTGCCTCCTCCGGGCACGTTCGCGCCTTACCACTGGGTCAAACACAAAGAAATGTACGGTATGTATGAACCGAAAGACTGATCGTATACTAGAATTGCAGTAGCTTCAAAGGCTCTGGGATTTCACTGAAAGATGTCTCTCGCGATAGGTCCCATCAGCTCCATCAACGTATTAGGCGACACAATCATAATCCTTAACGAAGCTCAGGTTGCGTTCGACCTCTTGGAAAAGAAGTCTCTCACATTTTCCGGACGACACCGTCTGTGGTTTCTCAGAGTGTACGTGCGGGGTGTTCTATAGAGCGGCAGCGTCATCTCCATCCTCTGGCACTGCAATGCTCCTCTACGTGGCGGTTCTTCTAACACCGGTCAGCGTCGGATGGGGGAATGCCACCGGTAGCCTGCAATACGACGAGACGCTGCGCATCCATCGCAAACATTTTGCCCGAATGATTGGTACGCAAGCGACAGCAAGTCAGTTCGACGAGCTTCAAGAAGCCGAAGTAGCCCACTTTCTCCTGCATATGTTGGATGACCCGGAAAACTTGGAGGCCCACATCATCAAGTCAGTCAATGGAACTTCCATCGGGTAGATCTGTTGGTTATCATTAGGCTAATGAGAGATTCTTATCAGGGAGGTTGGTTCTGTTATCCTCCAGATTGTCTACGGCTACAGCACCGAAAATTTCAAGAAGGATCCTCTTCTCTCTCTGATAACGAGAGTAATGGAGCGTTTTGCCCTATCTGCTGTTCCTGGAGCCTATCTGGTTAACAATATTCCTATGTGTAAGTTGTGTCTATACTTTCTCTTCTTTAAGTGGTGGTAACTTTGCTGACGCCTGATAGTACGCTATGTGCCATCATGGTTTCCCGGAGCTGGTTGGAAAAAAGAGGCGAAGCTATTTTCCAAGGATCTCAAGGAATCCATCGACAAGCCATACTCCTTTGTCGAGCACCAGATGGCGCAGGGAAACAACAACAAGTCATTTCTCTCGCAACTGATCGACCCTGATAAACAAACGCCAGAGGATAAAGATATCAACAAATGGGTCTCCGCGTCTATGTTTCAAGGAGGATCAGATACCGTAAGACCAAAACATATACATGGTTTTCTGACGAGCAGCCCGCTGTGGCCACCAAAGTTAACATTTTATAGACTGTCGCATCCCTTTCCGCTTTCTTCATGGCCATGACGCTCTATCCGGATGTACAGAAAAAAGCACAGGAGGAGATTGACCGAGTAGTTGGCAGCGAAAGGTTGCCCACTCCAGACGACCGCGATAGACTGCCTTATGTTGGCGCTATTGTAACGGAGATTATCCGATGGTGGCCTGTTGGTCCCATGGGCCTACCGCACAAGAATATGGAAGAAACGACTTATCGGGGTTACCGTATCCCCAAATCATCTATCCTGATGGCCAACATTTGGTGAGAAATTCCCCAGGCCTTGCATCACCAAGCCGTCGTTTCTTATAAGGCCACCAATACTGATAATGGTTTCATGTATCTAGGGCTTTCACTCACGATCCTACCGTCTACAAGAATCCTATGGAGTTCTGGCCCGAAAGGTTTCTGGAAGGCCAGGGTCGCGAACCAGAGTTCGACCCGCGCAAGTTGTCGTTCGGGTTCGGCCGACGGATCTGCCCGGGAAAAGTCCTTGCCGAAAACACGTTGTTCCTCAGCATTTCTCAGTCGCTGGCTGTATTCCAAGTCGCCAAGAAGGTCGTCGACGGCAAAGTCATCGTGCCGAAGGTCGAGCCCAAACCCGGTGTCATCAGTCACCCGGCTCACTTTGAGACATCTATCAAGCCCAGATCCCCGCATCATGAGGAGTTGATCCGCTCGCTCGAGAAAAAGTTTCCTTGGAAAGAATCGGATGCGAGGGCGCTGGAAAGAATGGAGACATGATTAGAAGTTAGCATCCCGACCTAGATGCTTATAATCTTCTCATCACTCTCGTCCATTGGTTAATTAGGTGATAGCAGAGCCTTCCCAGAGAGCGTGTCATTTAGTTCACAGATGGCTCTGCACAGAAGCCGGTCCTTCGCCGCCCTCTGGGCTTTAGTGGACATTTCCACATTCAGTCTTTTATCTCCCTACCTCTTCTATGCAGCTAGACATATTTTATGCAGCTTCAGAATCTTTGATTGATTAAAGAATAGACGAAAGGATTCAAACCTGACGACATTAAAGTCACTGTGTCCTGTGGTGGCAACAATCTTCCCCTCGGAGAAGAGATGTGCTGAGGTGCAACGGCACAACGGGTAAGATTGTCGCAGCCTGCTGATGTGAGATAAGCGCCTAGATCGCCACCAATCGGGTCCCATTATCATGCGAGGTGACATGATTGGATCGGTTATGCCAAGCTGATGCGGATTGTCATCTCGACCATGGCCGAATGTTTTGCTTCATCCTTTGCAACATTCACCCATCTCATCATGTGGCTTATTGATACCCGGACCCTCAAGCTCGTCGAGGTACAAGGCGATCCTCGGCGGCACAGCTATGCCATACTGTCACATACGTGGGGCAGCGATGAGGTGACCTTTCAGAGCTTTAAAGCTATGAATGCAGCATTGGATGGCATTGAGAGCCCAGATGGGATCCAGAGCCTAGATTGGATCAAGAGCCTAGATTGGATTAAGAGCCCGGATGAGACCCAGAGCCCGAATGGAATCAAAAACATGCAACCTAAAGACGGGTTGATCAAGATACGGGACGCAGCCAACCTTGCTAAAAGCCATGGATACGGCTATGTCTGGGCCGACACCTGCTGCATCGATAAGACGAGCAGCGCCGAGCTGTCGGAATCCATCAACTCCATGTACCGCTGGTACCAAAAGGCGGCCGTGTGCTATGCCTATCTATCCGACGTGGAGCCCGTGGAAAACGAAGACCCGTTCTCGGACAATTCGAGCTTCAAGCGCAGCCGGTGGTTCACGAGAGGATGGACATTGCAGGAGCTCATCGCGCCCAAGACCGTCGAGTTCTACGCTCGCGACTGGTCTTACATAGGCAAGAAGAACTCCGACCCCGAAAACACGCTGTTCTGCGAGCTTATTGCCAACATCACCGGGATCCATGTGCAGGTCCTCGCGGGCACTACCGCGGTGGCTGACGTCAGCGTCGCTAACAAGATGCGCTGGGCCGCGCGACGGCAGACGACGAGACCGGAAGATATCGCATACTGCATGATGGGTCTGTTCAATGTCAACATGCCCCTGCTCTACGGAGAGGGGGTCCGTTCTTTTATCCGATTACAGGAAGAAATCCTCAAGGAAACAGACGACCAGTCTTTGTTCCTCTGGGGGTTATCCTCGGATGACAACTCGGACGACCTCTTTGGCCTACTCGCGACATCGCCAAAGTCATTCTCTCAAGTGGACATGAAAGTTGGCCATGTTCGGCCACTCCCCCCTTCGGAATCTCACGAGAGCTCGCCCGCAAGCGTCACCAATCAAGGTCTCAGAACGAACATGCTTCTGATTCCAGTACAACCTGAAGCCGATGAGTACTATGCTGTACTGGATTGTCTTGTTTTTGATTCGGCATCCTCTGGCAAGGACATGAGTCCTCGCATCATTCTACGGCGGCTTTGGAGTGATCAGTTCGCCCGGGTCAACTCAACAGAAGGCTCGGTCATCCTGCTCGCCCATGAACAGTCCGATGAAGCCGGGGGATCCTACGAGAGTATCTATGTCAGACAGAAACCGTTTTACGCACTTCCAGAGATCAGAGTAAGGAGTAAGTACCCAACTACGGCAGCAATGAAGGATGACGGGCATGTCCCATTCCACATCAGAGGTGCGCACCCTCCTGATAGATGGGATGCCGCTTTATCGGTCATCCGAACTAGAGATCCGCAATCAGGCCGCACAATTGCTGTGTTGAGGCTTCAGTCGCATGAGACCGGCTACGATTCCATGTTTAACATGGCGATCGGGCTTCGCCGGGTGAAGGGACGGTGGGAGGCGTGTCATGAGGAGCACCCGCATGCTGGAGACAGCATCGAATCGGTGTATCAGAAAAACCCCCACATTTCCGCCGCATCGGAGGCGACTTCCTACCAAGCGTCCAAGGAACTCGGGTACGTCACCATCGAGACAACGGAGTACCAGCACAGAGGCCGTCGCTTCATTCTCTTGGAGGTCTCTCCGAGGTCGGAACTCAACTCAGGTCGCAGCCGGGCGAGAAAGAATTCCTCGCAGCCGGCGAAGAGTCTCATCCCGCCATTCGACGAAATCGCGGCAGCCACACGGCAATGCTGCTACGAGGAGACGTTCTCGAACATCCTCTCCGGAAAGACCAAAGACGGTGTCAGGACCCTGTTCTCTGGAAACATTGCGACCCGTTTTGCCGGCGAGACGTGGGACTACGCCGTCAAGGTCGAGCGGAACCCGCCCTACGCTGCGTTGCTGAGCGCCATTCGGGCAAGGGATGACCGGGCCGTCCAAAAGCTGGCAAAGGGCAACAGGAGCATCCTCGAGATGGAGAGGCCGGAGTTCGACGATTTCCGCGCCCTTCACTGGGCCGCGACGTTCGGTTCCCAGTCCATGGTGAAGACGCTGACGAAGCTCGGCGTCGACGTCACCAGTCGAACCGCGAGCGGCTTCATGGCAGTCCACCTGGCGGTCCTCAACGGACACTTCAACCTCGCCGCATATATGCTGGAAGAAGAAAGAAATTTGTGTCTGAAAAAGGTCGGGGCAGCTCCGGGGGGGGCGGGAACAAGGTGGGAGAACGCAGACGTTTTTCACAAGTTCACCACCGCGAACCTGGAATCCATACTGCACCTGTTATCCGCATACATCCCGTGGGGCTGGGCGAGTCAGAGATTCCGACGGCTTATCGAGGAAATGAAAAAAGACTCCTACAGCTTCCCGCACATCAACCATCGGGGCGAGCTTCCCATCCACCGAGCAGCTGCGACGGGGAGCATGCAGGCGCTCGAGGCCCTCGTAAGCCTGACCAACACGAGCCGCCAAATGAATGACAGAGACATGGCCGGACGGTCGGTCCTGTTCCACGCCGCGTGCGGGGGCAACGTGGAAGTCATATCCAAGCTGGTCAGTCTGGGTGCCATGCTGGATCTCGGCGACGACTACGGCCGCAGCCCGCTGCACGCCGCTGTCATGGCTGATAAGCCGCACGCCGTAGGGGCCCTGCTCGAATTGGGCGCGGCGGCGGACAACGTCACCCACGCACTCGGGTTGACACCTCTGCACTTCGCCTGCCTGTACGGGTCTACGGGTTGCCTGATTGAGCTGATCAAGAAACGCGATTCGGGGTCCGCAGATGTGAACCGTTGGACGACGGGCAATTGGGCCATGTTCCAACCGTTGCACCTCGCGGTCGCGAACGGGTACTTGGGGGCCGTCTCGCAACTTCTCGAGGCAGGCTGCGATATCGAAAGCCGGTGTGATGGCTACCTCGGGCTTACGATCGAAAATGTCGACGCCGGCAGGGGATGGATCGGAAGATTGTGTAAGTTGCGGGAGCCAAAGACTCCTCTGGAACTCGCGTTTTCTTTGAATCATACAGAGATAGGTGCAGAGTTGCGCCGCTTTTAGAGGACGGTATGATGAAAGACAAGAATATATATATGGATAGGAGTTAGGTTTGTAGGCTTGGGCTTGAGTTGGGACTGCAGTACCGGCTCAAAAGTCTGTTTACAGCAATAAGGATAACCCAACGAAGAGTCCAAGAGGGGACCCATTCATAGCTCGAGGTCACTTCACGGTGCGCCACCAAAGGCCCAGTGTCTTAACCGCCTACTGTATCTTTTGATTGGCCATTATTATTGCTGTAAACAGACTTTTGAGCCGGCACTGTAGGATTAACAGTAAGGAATGTGTTGTTAGGGTAGTGATTTACAGATGGTTGAGGGAAGCGAGAGGCAAGGGACAGTACTACGTCGATGTACCAATTGGCCTACGTTGCTTGAGAGATAGACGCAGTACCGGTGCAGTAAGCAGAAACAGTTCTCTAGTATGCCCACTATATATTTTATATTCAAGTGCACACGCAACCAAGGCAAGGCAAATATATCTGACCCAACTTTTTTATTTCCGACTATCCCTATGACTTCTCGCGTTATACGTCACCACTATGATTCCGTCACTTCCAAGGCAGCTACGGGGCGCCGCACTGAAATCCGCCAGTGTTAGTATATGCTGTCGTTTCGCGTCCGAACCTCGTCGACAAGGGATCAAACTCACATAGTAGACAACCAGGGTGCCTCCATTGGCCGTCGACTGAACGGAAACATCCTCCTTCTGTTTGGCATCGACCGGGACGCTGTTCCCTGTGTTCCAACCGATCTTTGCGATGGGGGCCCACTGCGTCCCGGCCTTCACCGTGGCGTTGGACCAGACGGCGGGGTTTCCGGCCGGCTGGTTGAACACCTCGATGTCGACCTGCTGCGGCGGGTAGGGCGAGCCAAAGCCCGCCGCGCCGTGCGGCTTGATCACCAGGCTGCCCGCGAAGGGCGCCGCGATGCGAAAGTCGGTGACGTTGGGCGTGACCGAGGACGCGGGCAGTAGCGGCAACGAGGACTCGTCCGATGCACCACCGAGCACGGCCTCGAGCGGAGTGCTGCCGTTGCAACCTAGAGTGTTCCATCTGTCAGACAATGTTTACTCGACTTTCCCAAAGGCTCCGGGCCGCTTTCGACGCCCGCAGCTTTGGAGGCAGTCAGGTTTTTTTTCTTCCACCTACGTGTGAAGTCGGCGCGAACGGCCCAAGACCCTTCCGCGACGGCAGCGTAAGCGCTACCTGCAGCGGCCAGAGAGGCCAGCATAGTTGAGAAAAGCATTGTTGGTTCGGCTTTTTGTTTGTTCTTTCGTTCTTGGTTGGGCAAAATCTCGGGTGGTGTGCTCAATTCGTTATAACGTGCAAAGAGCCAACGACCGGACAGCTCATATTTAAAGGTTGGATCGCAAGAGATCGCTCACTCCGTCCTGTACAGATTTTTTTTTTTTTAATTCTTAAAAGGGGCCCTCGTCAAATCGGTCGTGCTATTTTCGTGCGCCTTCGGTGGGCCCGCTGATCACGCCGCTCGATGCCTTGTCCTTAATCTATATAGAGTTGGCCAAGCCATCGCTCATTAGCGAATGAGTCAGGCGAGGTTCAAACTCTAAGAGGTTCCCCTTAATGAACATTATGCTCGTGGGTTTGGTCATTTGAATCGACTACTCTCCTGACCAGCACAAATTCTGGAATGTTCTTGTTATCGGTGTCTCTGCAGAATGAAATCGTAAATGACCGGGCCCCCTTTTAGGTTTGACCAGGGCGAGAACTGATCACTCCAAAGCCGCCGTAGGGTGAGCACGTATCATGTTAAATAAGCCAGACGACCAGGTGGCGCGTACGTTGGGATTAGTTGTGTAGTAGTGCAAACTCAAAGGTATATTACAGTCAATATAACGGACACAATGGAGTTCGCTCTGGATACGAAGGATACCTGGGGCCTGGCTGATCCCGGCCATCAAGCGACACTCCTCCCCCAACAATTCGAGGACGGGTGAACCATCATGATTGCTTCCTACGTACGTGATGTACTTAATGCCACCGTTATTTCCTGACAGGTGCTGCAATGTCATGAGAGGGCAATTTCAGTAGACGTCGGAGCCTATCCGTTGCGAAAGGTCGGCAGCAGACGACCGCATCGGATCCGCCCCGTAGGGCTGGAGATACGTCACAATAGGACCCCGCACCTGACGGCCGATAAGGAACCTTTGATGCCGGAAACCGAGGCCCAGCATAGGTACCCCCCGGCTTCCCTCCTCGAACTCCGACTCACCAGCCTGGCCTTCACTACCGCTCGGCATAGACAACAGTTCATCTCAACTCAAACCCGGCCGATCGCTTCCAGGATGGCGCCCGGCAACTTCCACATCCCCTCGACGCACTCCCGCCTGAAATGGTCCCGCGCGACCCCGCCCCAAATCACCATCGCCCCGGGCGACACCGTGACCTTCGACCTCCGCGACTCGTCCGGCGGCCAGGTCACCCCGGCCTCCACGACGGCTGACCTGGCGACCCTGGACCTCGCCACCTTCGACCCCATCTTCGGCCCCGTCGCCGTCGCCGGCGCCGTCCCGGGCGACGTCCTCGAGATCGAGTTCCTCTCCATCGCCACCTCGGGCTGGGGCTTCACCGGCATCTTCCCGGGATTCGGTCTCCTCGCCGACGAGTTCCGGGACCACGCGCTCAAGCACTACACCTGGCTCCCCGACGCGTCGCACATCGACTTCGCCCCGGGCATCCGGGTGCCCCTACGCCCCTTCCTGGGGTGGGCCGGCGTCGGCCCGGCCGAGGAGGGCGAGTTCTCCACCATCCCGCCCCTCGAGACAGGCGGCAACATGGACTGCCGGCACATCACGCAGGGCACGAGGCTCTACCTCCCCGTGCGCGTCCCGGGCGCCATGTTCTCCTGCGGCGACGGCCACGCGGCCCAGGGCGACGGCGAGGTCTGCGGGACCGCCATCGAGACGCCCATCAAGGCCGCGCTGCGCTTCACCCTCCGCAAGGACATGCCGTACGTGACGAGCCCGCACTACGACACGCGCGGGTCGGTGCACGGCGGCGTTGAGAGCGACCCGGCCGTGTACGCCGTGCTGGGGATCGACCCGGACCTACTGGAGGCGAGCAGGAAGGCTCTGAGGTCGTTGATTGCGCATATTGTCGCGACGCGAGGGCTGGGGAAGGAGGAGGCGTATATGCTGTGCAGTGTCGCGGCCGACTTGAAGATTGCGGAAGCCGTCGACATGCCCAACTTTGCTGTGGCCGCGAGTTTGCCGTACTCTATCTTTGAACAATGACCGTGCCTTAAGATCCAACCCTTTTTTAGATGGATACATAGTTTAAAGGCTAGGGTTTTTCTCGGTTCGTTCCCTGCATTTTCCTATGGTAGATTAATCTATTCAACCGTAATGCTTAGACCACCTCACATTGCGTAGTGGACAAAATGGTGCTCACAGCAGATACATGCGCAGGTCCTCAAGGATCTGAAGACACGATGGCTAGTCTTAGCCACCAATGGTTCTTCTTAAACGCCAAGTCCATTGAAATTCAAGCTACTGCCCTAGCAGCCGGTCGTTCCAACGCTGCCCCCACAAGACGATGGATAAACAAGACCGGCCCAGCCTTTAGCCCGTGAAAGGACCAGCCGTCAGATCACGCTTGATGTTGGCTTCGACGAAGTCCAAGAGGGTGGTGGATACATCAGGGAGTCTGGTATTGGCCCGAAGGTCGTTGGCAGTGTACTTCGTGAGGCAGCGAAACTTGCGACGCCCCTCGATCCTCAGACCCGCAAGGGGGCAGTTGTAGTCACCGTTCGGGAAGACAATGCAGTTTCCATACGCGTTCCCGTCGACTGGATTCAGGGCTTGCCGTCAGTGACATCGGATAAATAGCAAGGAAGAAAAGCGGGAGAGAAACAGGCTTGGCTACTTGCGCCCTATCATGGAGCGACCTCTGTTCTTGTATATTGCTCGATTTTACGGCTGTCAGCTGCAAGCTATCCTTTTTGTCTCCATGGGACTGACTCCAATGGTACAGCGGGCTGTTGCTGAAATGCATCTCGAGCTCGTCAATGTCGTTGGCAGGGGGCTGCGGGGCGCAGCCGCTCCCTTTGCACCGCACGCCCGTCTTGGAGCCGCTGACGTCTCTGCGGTCTTCCCAGACAGGGCTGTGAATCGCCTCGTCGCAGCCGGCTTCGGCCTCGAAGGACTGCTAGACTATGGCAGGTCTGTTAATCCAGACCCATTCGACTCGGTAGATGTCGAAGTTGGCCTGGGTGACCCGGGGCATGCAGGCCACCGCGACAAGGGCTACCGTCGGGAGAGTGAAGCGCATGTCTGCGACAGGGTGGCAGCATTGTTACAGCAGGCAGTTTGTCTTGGAGAGGTGAGACAAGGAAAGTCGAGCCGCTTAGAGGATTCGAGTGGAGGGCGAAGTATTGAGTGGGCTATTGGGTATCCGCGTGAGGTTCTCCCCCGATATCCAGCGAGGTTCGACCAGTGTGTTGGTGAATCTGTGGTGTAACGCATCTCTTGGGGTGACAGCGGAAGCAAGTTTCGACGGAAATGTGTGAGGCAAGGAAGGCATTCCCGAGACATGACATGGTGGATGATGGAACAAGGAGGCATTGTGAGAGGCGCTGCGCTTTCCTGAGAACAAAACAAGCTTGGATCCACTGGCGCATGACGGACGGATCATCTTTGGACTAGAAAAGGCGGAAGGCGAGAAGGCACGAAGCACTGCAACCTGAGGAAGGCAGGTGCCTACCTACCCATGAAAGGCGAGCACCTACCTACCTATGGAAGGCAGGTACCTAGGTAGTTACGCAGGGAGGTACCCAAGCAAGCACGGCACGATGGAGGCAGTCGCGTTGCGGCGCGGAGGTGGGTGGGTTCCGGGAGCCCCACATCGGAGCTCGTGCCGCACCTGGGCCGGTGGTCTTCAGTAATTACCCCGCGTGTTGGCCACCATTGGAGAAAGGCAGATTGAAGACCCTTGGTTGGGCGGTGCAAGTGCAGTGCAAACCATAATCTTGATCGATAGGTAATAGGTGCGTATGTACAAATACGTGTATCCGTACAGTACCTCAATGCCGACAGCTGGATCGCTCCTGCATGAAAGAAGACAATCATCCAATTTGGCCGGAGATTTGTTCCCCCGCTTAAGGCAGGTGCGGAGGAGGGCCTGCCTTGTTCCTCCTCGGGTACCTATCTAGGTAAGTACCTACCTAGGTAGATACCTTGTACAAAGGCCCGCCCATGGACCTGGCTGGACTCGGACTCCAAGGACCCACTCCGGCTTGCTAGGCCCGCCAGCCGAGGACCCGGTGCCGCCCAATTTGGCGCCGCCGATAAGGACACGTGGAGCGCGATAAGGCATGCTATCTTGGTGGAGGTAATTTGGGATAAAGCAATCTCGAGCCTTTTCCCGCTTCTTTTTTTTTCATGTCATTCATTCCTTGCTGACCCGACCCCGCTCGCTCCTCCACTTGCTCACTAGCTAGGTAAGGTAGGTAGGTAGGTGCACGCACACATTCCCGTCTTGTCTTGTCTTGATTGTGCCCGTTTCCCACCTTGACGCCGGCTGCAACCTTTGTTTCTTTTCCCACCAAGCATCTTTCTTTCCTGCTCCTCCGAAACGCTCGCGTAACCGCAATCAACAATCAACTCTCTACGGATACCTACTCGCACCATCTCAGCTCAGCTCAGCCCAGCCCAGCCCGCCTCAAACTCGACTCGGCTCCAACACCAACAAAACACCCAACCGCAACAAAGACAGCACAATCCCAGTCCTGCCTGTCCTCGTGGCCTTGTCACGCCTGCAGTTCTTCGACGCCGTCACACCGCAACTACTGCGCCTATCCGCCCCCAACGCGCCACTACTGCAACCTGTCTGCCCGGTTCTGCAACCAAGGCGCATTCAGCTCCAGCATTTTTTTCCCACCCACCCTACGGATCCAACACCTACATACCTACGTGTCCAAGAATCTCATCTCTTTTTGCCTCTTCGCCTCTCCTAACGTCTCACCGCTGACGCCAACATACCACATACATCACACACTCCCCGCCGCCACCAACCTCCAAACAAGCTTCGTTCCTTCGTCATGTTCGCCCTTGTCCGGTCCCTGCTCGACTTTAACAGCCATGTCACCCTCTTCCAGCGTATGATGGTGCTTTTCGCCTTTTGCTTGTCCGGAATCATTCTCGCAGTTCAGGCATCCCAGTTTGGCGAGGACGACCGCCGACGCATCCAGTGGACGCGGTTAACGGACCAGAGCCGGTGAGTTTGCTTTTTGCTTTCTTTTTTCGTCTTTCCTGTCCTTTCCTTTCCTTTCCTTTCCTCCCCCTACCTAGGTGCTCTACCTACCTTTGTCCCACGGATCCCCTTGCTTGGAGCACTCGAGGCGTCATCCAAACATTCAAACCTCGTCTGAACCCCCATTGATCGACATCGAACCCAACCATCCCATCTCATCTCATCCCCTTCCCTTCCCTTCACCGTCGTTTCCTTGCTTGCTTCCCTCTGCATTCAAACCCTGGCGCGCCCACCGTTTCAACCCGCATTACATCAGTCCCCATCCTCAAGCGCAAGTGCGTACCACTTCCTTAGCGCTCGCTCATGGTCATCCCATGCCGCCTGTCTTTAGTGGACCCCGCAATTTATTTCTCCCTCTTATTTTTGGTCGAGATCCACGCCCACCGTTGCACAGCTGCAAACACAGCAAATTTCACCCAACGGGGGACAAAGCGCAAGCCCGCGCCTGCACCCCGTTGTATAAGACCGGTGCTCCCGCCGGCACTCTCTCTCTCTCGTCGTCTTCGGTTTGCGCTAACGTGGTCTCTTACTCCCTTCCTCCTCTAGCCCTTACTGGTACACGTTCTACTTCACCCAAGTCTTCCTCTTCGTCACCGGCGCCTACCCAATGCTCTACGACAAGATGACCATGTACATTGGCAGCGGCTACGAGGAGCAGATCCTCAACATCATCTGGGTCAGTCTCTTGAGCGTCGAGGCCCTCATGGTCGCCGGCGTCGCCGGCGTTGCCATTACCCGCAAGTTCAAAGGCGCCCCCAAGCAGAAGACCAACTAGCGCCGCCTTCTCTCACGCCTCTTTATTGTCGCCCGTTTTATTTATACCCCCATTTGTCGTTGCTTTCAAATGCCCTCGGTTTTTCGAGGCCTCGCACATAAACACTTACCCGGACACATCATGCCAACATGTATTGCATCTATGGAGTTGGGGGATGTGATGAATATACCTCTTTGTAATCAACGCTTGCCATCCAAGTGTGCCTTGTCCAAGTGACCGGCCGTCACCCTCACCAACAAGCGACAAAAAACATACGAAATCATGACACGATCGATGATACCCCCGATATTACAGACATGAGAATGCGGAATTCGCACGCCGGCACGAGAACAAAAAACAAAACCGATTTGAACCCAGGGGAAGCACTGAGGGCTCATCTCACGGCCCAGTCGAGCCCCTGCAGGCGGTCGCACACTGCCGCATCAAGGGATGCGGATGCGGACGGACCATGAAACGATTATACGAAAAAGGACGAAACATCGCGCCCTTATGAGATGATGCTAAGGACGCATGGGAATCGTTGGAGACAGAGACCGCTCCCCGTTCTGCTGGGACAAACAGCTCCGCCAACGGCGCGACCTGAACGTCGCACCAGTTGGTGCAAGCATCCGGGACGCCTTACGCGCGGCCGTGGAGCAGGCAGCACTCCACAGCGATCGACGCGGACCAGCGGGAATTCCTTGAGCTCACTGCGGTGTGAGACAAGTGGGACGAACGTGGGATGGATGGGCTCATCACGAGGACGCCATGTTACAAGATGGCCTGCCGTGTTTTTCTCTGCCAGAGCCGAGGCTTCCCGTGAGACAGCCCTTGCGCGCTTCGGTTAGCGGAGCATCTGCGTCCAGTTCATTGTACATATCGCATTTACACAGTTCAAATTACCAAAAGTCAGCCCACTTCACATGTTTTTTTCTTCGCCATACCCACAAACTGGTGCTTGTACAGGCGTTATCTCCCTGACCCTCGTCGTCATCGTGTTCGGAGAACCGACATCACTGTGTCTTGCTCCCCCATGAACGGAAACGCCTTCCTTCTCCCTCGCTCTCCGTGACCGACAGCAGACACGCCACGAAGATCAGTCCCTCGATGCCATCCCTCCTGGCATCCTCGGCCCACTCCGCCAGCTCCGCCTCGCCTCCATGCGCCACCCCGGAACCATCCCGGCCGCCGTCACTGCCAAGGCCTCGGCGGGCTAACCGGGCCGTCACGCTGGCGAACAAGCTTCATCGGGAAGTGGCCGGAGGTCAATCAAGGCTCCCCACCTCGGCAGCGCTAACGACGGTATGCTATCGAGCCGGTATGCCTCTCCGAGATGGCATCGACAACTGTCAATGACCACGACATGGTCCGCCGGCCTCTCGATGTCCCTGACTATGCGTGATGCAGAGAGACTTTTTCCCCCGGTGTTCAGCAAACGCCCCTTGAAAGGCACCTCGCGCATCGACGAGGGGGGTTTCTCGGGGCACGTCGAACGTCTCGGCCACGGCCTTCCTGCTGATAACCAAGTCGGGCGTGGTGCTTCCAGAGAAACGCGGAAGATAGGCAACATGCTTATCGGCTGCTGAAACGCGGGTGGCCGATGATCCCGTCTCACTCCGCGAGGCCTGACACCGGGCCGCGGGCACGACCTCCGTCACCGCCCAGTCTGCCGTTTATGCGGACCGCCACTAAGAAGATTCACCGTATAGAGGAACTCCACGGGCCCAAACAGAACCCCCCCGTCCCCCCTTTCCCCCCCCCTTTTCCTTCCTTATGAACTTTAAGTATATATCTGGCTCAGGCTTCATTGTAACGCCAGCCGCGATTTCCTCGCTACAGGAAACGAGCAAAAGCCTTTGGTTCACGCCACCATTTCCGTCCGCCGTTGCATCGGGGATCGAGATGTTTTCCATAATCAATTGTCATGTCCCTGCGATCACGCATTCAATTACGAAATCTTCAACGCAATGCAAGTCATGACTGTTCTGTCCATGTGTGGGATTAACATGAGGACTGCTTGGCCTCTTTGACAAGTATCAAACATCATCGGCTCTGTGGCTTTTTTGTCCTGTAGATGTCGATGTTGAATGTCTAACTGCTTCTGGTTTTGCTTGAGAGTCCTGCCCACACTGGTTTCTCTGCCATGAATATCTAGTGGGGAACACCCTGTTATCTATTGCTAAGTAGATAGTATTACAATAACAGTTAACCCCAATATCTATGTCTTAAAAAGGTATTGCCTTTGTTTCGCTTTTACTACTCTGATCATACTTCATTTGTTTGAGTTTACCAGTACTATTTCATTTACGTTTATATATCAGCATTGAATACTTAATATATAAATTAATGTAGACCATTTAGTTATATAAGCTGTAGAATTATCATGGGGGGCCACTAGTCTATAATCAATCAACTTCCTACTAAACCCTAGTATGACCAGGGTACTGACAGCAATCCCGCGAGCCTGTAGAATCATCCCTGTTAGACCGCTGTGAAGGCACTTGTATAGGCAGAAAGCAGGCGTTATGAACAGCAGCATTTGTAATACAGGATTTCAAGTGGTTATCCTATCTAGAATGTACATAGGAAACGATCCAAACACCCTTTCCAAGTTGGGTCTGCCGTTTGGGGATCCACGGAGCTATCTTAGCTTCACGACAGCAGGTTAGCAATATGTTGTTACCTAACAGGACAAAATTCCTGAGAATCAGGGGAGCCACCTGTGACCATTGCTTCCGAGTACTACAACCTTTCAAAGCTAATTTTTTTTTCATGCTTTTCATTTTTTTTTTCATCTCCGTTCCAAAAGTCCGGCCTTTCCACCTCGGTCAGAAGCCACCGACTGAGCTGAACGACGCCAACGGGTCGTATGCTGCGGCGCCTCCTTCGAGGTTGAACACCTTGGACCGCTCGGCATCCAACCCGCCCCCCAGAATCCCGGCAACCTGCCGGGAAACGCTCGACTTCCGACCCAGGTACCACAGAGCCTTGACACAGTCCTCGCACCTGCCGAGCAGCTCCAGGCGCGAGCTGTGCTCGGCAAGGCCGGCCTTGCCTGCCTCGGCTGCGTCGTCGAGGAACAGCTTACCGGCCGTCGCAAAGGACCTGATCAGGACCATCGTCCAAGGCTCGGTCAGCAGGGCGCCCTCGTTCACCGCCGGGTGGTAGCTCGCCAGCCGCCCCATGTCGTCGTGCCGCGGCGTCGAAGCCCTCGCGAGGTCGGACACGGCCCACATGCCCGACCGCCGGAGGTGGTCGTTCGCCCCGGCCTCGGCGCGCTCCCCGGCCCGCGAGGGCAAGCTCAGTTGCCGCTCGTCCAGGAGCCTGATGCAGTCCGCCATTATCATCACGGCGAGGAGCCTGTGCCCGAGAAGAGGCACGTACCAGCTCTGGATCTTGTGCGGCAGCGTGTTGTGGTTTTGGAGGCAGTCCTGGAACATTGGTCTGTAGGTCGCGTCCCAGTAGCGATAGACCGCCAGGCCCTCTTGGATGGCGTCCTCGACCGCGCTTTGGCTCGCCCCCCGCGACGAGAGGTTCTGTATACGCGTGATCTTCCGGAACAAAAGAACCTTGACGGGCGCCGCGTCGATGAGCTCCTTCGAGATGGCTTCCTCGGAGCAGGGCAACCGTAACGGGGCTAGGTTCTGATCCCTCTTGATGATGTACCGATCGTTCCACCGCTCCTCGTCCGATATCGAAGAGAAGTATTCGCGCTCGCCCGTCGCGGCCAGCTGCATGCCGCTTTCTTTGCTGTCTTCGTCCGATACCGTGGGTGGCCGCTCCGCGATCGCGGCCGAGAGCGTGTCGAACATGATGGCCATCCAGTAGACCATTTTCATTGTCGCTTTCTCTTCCGCGTTTTCGTCCTCCCATGCCGGCTGCTGTTCCTCGGGTTTCTTCTTCTTCCTCTCGAAGCTTTCACACTGACTTTTGAGAACGTGGAGCCTCCTGGCGGCACGTTCGAGGTAGATTGAGTACCCGTCTTCTTCCAAAACCCTCTGGACCCTGCTTGCCGTCGACGGCCCCATACCCCCTGACTCTTCTTCGGCCTGGCCCTGCATTAAATTGTCGAGCTCGATATCATCCCATTCCGACTCGTCGGTGTGCTTCTGTGTGAGGCCGAAAATCAGTTCCGCTAGAGCAACCTTGAACGACCCGATCCCAGCACAGTCATCCAAAGACCTCTTGGCCTGGCTCCAGAACGACTTTTGAAGCGTCGTGTCAAACTCCTCCTCGAAATCATTCGAAAAAAGGTCTTCTCCGAACATCCTCCGCTGCTGATACCGCTCCTGGCTCCTCTGGCTTCCCTGCGCCCACTGCGCGGTGAAGGCCATTATCGCGAGGTGAAGCGCCCTTGTGGCCTTTTTGTCCTCGAAACTGCTCAACGGTTTGATCCCGAGCGATGCGAGAGATTTGTCGAGCTTGACGACGCGCTGGTAAACTCTGTTTGGCAGGGTAGACGGTGCTGAGACGGACCCGCGTGACGGAGCGTCTGTCAGCCTCGGGGGATTCGCGACCCTGCCCAGAGGCAGGTAAGGACAGTTCTGCTCTGTCAACCAACAAGATAGCGCGCCTTCCATAACGTCATGATAAAGTCGCATAAGGTTGTCCGTCACAAAGCCGTTGTTTGTTCGAGCGACCAGTCTTTGCGTGAGCGAAAGGTCAGATACCCCGGAGTATGCAGAGGTAGGAGACCTCTGCGAGCGCCAAGATCGCTTCCGTGTCTTCTTCGCTATTTCCAAGGGGGCAGCTGGACTGAGGTCCGATATCGAGGTGGCATTGGAAGAAGAACTTTCGGCCTGGTCCAGGTCAAACACGTCTGAAAAGCTACGGACTGACACCGACGAGGACGGGAATATCAATGAAGAGCTGTCGAGCGGCAGATCAGAGGGAGACGGCGAGAAGAAGTTCGGCGACAGCTGAGGGTCCATCGCCGGGAAGTTGGGGAGGCCAGGCAGCTCGGCATCCAGGTAGTTGAGACCACTGCCGGAAGCGATCGGTTGGAAGTCTTCCATACGGGGCTCACCCAGCTCCCCTACTGGAGGCGATTCCGTCCCATCGTCCGTCTTGAACCGTTTGCGATCGGGCAACGAGGCGTTCTCAGAAGCCTGCCGCCTTTCACGGATCTGGAGTTGCTGCGACCGAGCCCAGTTGAACGTGCACGTCTTCCGAGTCTTTGTGCAATTGGAACATGACCCGACCGTGTTTTCCCAGTCTGTCTTCAAAAGTTAGCATAGCCTGATATCTATACGGTCAGGTATCCGGGGTGACTTGCCATCCTGCCATTGCAAATCGGCGTTCAGGCACAGCTGGATGTCCTTGAGTGCACCGGCATCGCAGGCCCTTTTGCCCTTGCGGCACTGGTCGCAGCTGCTGTTCTGCCTTCTCATCGCACCTGGTTATGGTCGTCGCATTCGGCCTGCCGACTTTAGAAAGCCACGGTATGGCGGGTAGGAGTTCAGTCAAGTTGAGATCGAGATAGTTGGGATGTGCTCACAGAGTGGCTCCTGTGCCCTCCCCTCCCAACGCCCCCCCGCTAGTTCCCTCGTGACAATCCGCATCTTCCGCCATCTTCTTCCGCTATCCGAGACGGCACTGTTACGAGGGAGTGCTTGTCGACCCCGCGTCCCTCTTCCGACGAGGAGGGGTGCATGTGATTTGCTTCCGCCGATCGGTGTCTGGGGTGGCGGATCTCGGTGTCGAAAACTGCCAATAAATCTTATCGAGTAGCCATGAAGTATGTGCGTTACTGTTGTTGATAAGACAGGTCGCCTTCGGGCTTCACTGGCCAGATATTGATCCAGACAGGGATCTAGCGAGTGGCCCCGAGCTTTTTTACGTTTGTTCGATTTGGTTCTAGAAAACCTTCATAGTCGGAGTCACAGTTGCTCGTATCAGGCACAGGAGGCGCTCCTATGCCTAAAACCATATATGGTACGTACCAACTATTTTAAAGTTCATGGGAGGAAGCCCAATCGTCACATCAGTCTTTGGCCAAGCGTTACGTTCTCTTGTCCGGAACCCCGAGTCCCTTGTAGACAGCATTCTCGACTTCTGACCAGAGCCCGAGCACGGCAGGGTCGCCGAACGGAAGAATCTGAGAACACACAATGCCGGCCACCCCGGCTTCTCTGTCGCACCACCAGAAGAGGTTCGGCAGTCCCGCCCACCATGCCGTACCATCGGACCGTCCGGTTGTCCCGCCGTTGATCATGAACGTCAGTCCCCAACCCTGCGGCGGACTTCCCGGAACCGGGTAGAGCTCGGGGAGGTCGTTGGTCAACGCCGGCTTGGCGTCCCGGACGCCTTCCCTGGCGAAGTTTGGAAACTTGGGTATCTGGTTCGTGAACATCTCGTCCACCGTCTCCTTCTTCAATATCTGCGCTTTGGTTATAGGGCAAGTTCCATCGTTCAAAAAAACAGACAGTATACCTGCGCAGCTGTCGCGTCAGCATGGCACAACGGCGAATGCGGGGATATGCTCACGGCAATACTCCTGTGGTTTTGCAAAGATCCCGGCGCCGCCGCTGTTGAAACACTGACGGATCTCTTCTTCCGACTGAACGATAAGCGGCCGGTGAAGAAGGTGGTCTCTGGTAACAACCTCGCCGTCGGGTCGTCTTTGGTGCATGTAAGCTAGCCGCGCCTTCATCGAGGGTGTTGGAAACATGTTGACATTCTGAAGCCCCAATGGCTGGCAGATGTTGGTCTGGATGTAATCGTTGAGACTTGTGTTCGTGGCTCGTTCAAGGGCAACGCCGGCCCAGTCAATATTAACCTGTGTTTGGGTTGGTCATGTTTCTGTAAATACGACTGCGCGGCTGCAACTTACCCCGTATTCCCATCCTTCCCCTGGTTGAAATAGAAGAGGCTGGACCATGTCTCGGATGCTTCCCGAGAACTCGTCACACCCTGCTGGGAGACTCCAATCACGAAGTCTTGTGTTGAAGAAAGTGTACCCGAACCCGGCAGTATGTGTCAATAACATGCGTAAAGTGATTCCTCGCACTTTATCGACGAGCTTCCCTTCCGCGCTGAGAACTTTTATATCGGCCAGTTCCGGGCATAGTTTCTCGATTTGGTCCGAATCATCCAGTCTGAGCACTCCCTTCTCGACCAACTGCATACACGCAACACCGACTACCATTTTGGTGCATGATGCAATCCAAAATACGTTGTCCAGGGTCAAGGGTTCTGTGGAAGATATTCCCTTCTTCCCAGCAGAGTAAGCGAATTGCTCGGCGCCGGTACGGTCGACAACGACCACAGTTGTGCCGGGTACCTGGTTGGAACCTGTCGCTACTGCATTCTCTACTATACCCTTGATCTCGTTGACAGTTTGTGCTGAAAGCGGCATGGTTGCTTCAATGTGTCGTGGTGCAAGAAATTGGCGTTGCAGCGGAGGACAGGAAGCCGATGGTGAAGCCGAGAGAAAGAGGGGAATCAAAATTCGGAGCAGACGCTCCTCATGTTATGGCCGACCTAACTCCGCCAAGCTCTTGGCTTCTGCGATTCGGCATTATCCTGTCCATTTCTAGTCCCACTCCAGTTGCAACCCGCAGTTGCTATGTGAAGTGAGCTTAGTATTTGGCTCGGCATGGTTGTGAAGCTAGCCAAAACACACCTGGACGACAACTTTTGTAGCCGGCGGCAACCTCGACAAGTGAATAAATGTCATTGCCCAGCGACAGGTAGCTGTGCTGCTCATGGGGTTCCTCCATGAGCCACAAATACGAGACTTTGGTTTCTTTGAGGAGGGGTTGAGGTGACACGGCAGGGCGGATCCGCAATAGTAGTGATGCGGCATGCGCGCCTCCGCATTCCCGTTGCATCCCGTATGCGGTGCGCTTGCGGATCCGCAGCACTATTGGTTTGGTAAAATTATTTTCTCGAACCAAGAAGCAGGACCAGTGATTTCGGCAAGTCGAGAATACAACCTTGTCCTCATATATCGTGGTTCGACGGTAGATATGTGATTAATTATTACACAGGACGAAGCGGACGTGGCTCCGTCACTGGGTCTCAGTGCGGCCTGGACCAACAGTTGTGGAACATTGCAACTGTCGATCTGGTTGTGACTTTCTACATTCTTGGGGCTCGGAGTTTTTTCCGCCTCGAAACATAATGTTGTGTCGACTCAACTATTCCCTAGTAGAATCAGTGCAGAACAGGGTGGTGTCACATTGGGGATCAGTTGGAGGGCTATGTCGTCTGATCGTCTGATGTCAAAAAAGTATCATCGCATACGAAACAGAGGGGGGGCTGTATTTTTAATGTTCATTGGGCTATAAGAAAGCTTCAGGTCTGCCGTTATCTCTTTCGCTCACTCGAGAAGAAGAGATTCAGCACATGTGACGTTCTCGAATGTCTTCTGTCCCCTTGTATTTTGGCCACCACACTTGCGCAACCTGAACGGGAGCCTTAACCTCCACGATAATGACTGCGCCCAAGCGACAGAAAAAGTTCGCGACCGACCTGATAGACTATGCTTCGCGACATCAGACAGCCGGCCCTTATGCTGATGACCTCGACGTCGATGCTCTTATTGTTGGTGGTGGATTTGGTAGGACTCCTATTTCATGTCAAGTATCCAGTCTATGCTAACTTCGGTATGTGATCCCAGGGGGTGTATTCATGCTCAAAACCCTTCGTGAGATGGGTCTGCGAGCCATAATCTACGAAGCCGGCACATCTCTCGGAGGCACTTGGAGATGGAATAGATACCCTGGTGCACGCGTTGACTCCGAGGTTCCCGAGTACGAGTTCTCATGGCCCGAGGCTTTCAAGGACTGGACCTGGTCGACAAACTACCCCAACTACCAGGAGCTCCGGGCGTACTTTGACCACGTCGACAGAGTGAGACTAGTCGCAGACTTCCATGTACCGGGCTTGCTGT
This sequence comes from Colletotrichum zoysiae, assembly GCA_030867305.1. Taxonomy (NCBI): domain Eukaryota; kingdom Fungi; phylum Ascomycota; class Sordariomycetes; order Glomerellales; family Glomerellaceae; genus Colletotrichum; species Colletotrichum zoysiae. Next base: position 112,613 of record MU842824.1, on the reverse strand, counting down.
GAAAGTTCGATCATGACTGACTTCACATCCCCCAGGTTCTGGACATATCCAAAGACTGTTCCTTTGACACGGTTGTGGTCGGCGCCCAGTTCCAGCCCAACGAGGGTAAATGGCACGTCAAGACTGCCGACGGCCGCCTGGCCAAGAGCAAGTACTTTGTCGTTGCCGCTGGGTTTGTGAGTGGCGATTTCAAAAGTAGCTTTACAGTTCGTAAGGGTTGACCCGAGTACGTACACAGTCTTCAAAGCGCTACATTCCTGATTGGACTGGCATCGAAAGCTTCGGTGGAATCGTCCACCACTCCTCGTTTTGGCCAGAAGAGGAAGTTGACGTACGCGGCAAGCGATGCGCCGTCATCGGGACCGGTGCTTCTGGTGTTCAGATCGCGCAGGAATGGGGACAAGCCGTTGGCGACCACGGGGAGTTGAAAGTCTTCCAGAGGACTCCGAACTTGGCTTTGCCTATGGGCAGGCGGCCCCTTACACCGCAGGAGCAAAACGTCGGCAAGGCATGGTACCCACGCCTATTCCAGCTCCGCGAGAGATGCTTTGGCGGATTCTTATACGAGATGATCGAGCGAAGCACATTCGATGATACCCCGGAGGAGCGCGAGGCATTTTATAAATCTCGATGGGACCATGGCGGATTCGGATACTGGCTCGGCAATTACAAAGACATGCTCAACGACGCCGATGCGAACAAGGAAGCCTACAGGTTCTGGTCTCGGAACGTACGCGCTCGAATCGGAGACGCTAGGAAGAGAGACATCTTGGCCCCAACGGTTGAAAAGATGCCTCACTTCTTTGGCATCAAGCGGCCATGCCTGGAGCAGAACTACTACGAACAGTTCAACAAGCCCAATGTGGATGTAATCGACATAAGCAAGAACGAAATCTCGAGTTTTACCGAGACTGGCATCAAGATGAAGGACGGGACGCATTACGAGTTCGACGTGGTTGCAATCGCCACCGGTTTTGTAAGGCACCTGGTTTTCTCTGTCTTCACCAGCAATGGGTCGCAAGACTGCTTGCGACGTATTCCGCTGATCCGGAGTCCTTGGCCTTGATCACGCAACGTTACTTGCATGGATTATCTGACTCACAGATTTTAGGACATCACCACTGGCGGTATGACAAACATGGGTCTGAAGAGCATCAACAACACCAACCTCCAAGACGAGTGGAAAGCGGCGGCAAACACTTATCTAGGCACAATGGTTAGTGGATATCCCAACATGTTCCACCTCTATGGACCCCATGGCCCGACTCTTCTCAGTAATGGGCCTTCGACCGTCGAGGTGCAAGGTCGCTGGATCGCGGACTGCATCCGCAAGATCGAGCGGGAGCACATCAAGTACATCAACCCCACCGCAGAAGCGACCAAGGCCTGGAAACAAAGGATCAACGCCCTCAGTGATGCGACACTATTCCCCACCACACGCTCGACGTACATGGGCGGGTCAGTTCCGGGCAAGGCATTTGAGCAGGTCAACTTTGCAGGGGGTATTCCTCAGTACACGAGTGAGATCCGGGAGAAATTAGACCATTGGTCTGGTTTCGATGTCGTCAAAGATACTCAGGGCAGAAGCAGAATTTGAGGCACCAGCAAAAAGTAGGAAGTGTGTCCGTTTAGCTGCGACGGTTTGTCAACGGCAATGCTGAGGGGATTATGTTTCCCATTAATGTTAATGACCGAGCTGGGTCTCAAAGCAACTCGAGAGGAGTTACTCCTGCCGTCACATGTCAAGTCTTTCAAATAATAGCGTCATGTCAGGTTAACTCGAGATCTTACACTTCAGAGGCGAGGACGGAACTTGCGCGCTCATACTGGCTAACGAGCTTTAGGGACTTATGGCTTTTGAATTGTCCCGACCGAGTGACTGGTGAATTCTCAAACTCTCTGAAAAGAGGCTTTCCATTGCATAGCCACACAACTCCACCAAAGGTTGACGGATTCGATTACCATCATCGTCAAGCCAACAAGTAAGACAGTCTAAGCATGATGGGCTTACAATTCACCTACCAGCCTGTTAGCTACAAGCACTGTTGGCACTGCGCTTGTGCCTGCTAGTGGCATCATTACTGTGTAGCCACTTACAACGACCTAAGCTGAGTTTGACGGAACCTATAAAAATACCAACGTAGCATGGATCTCGATCAACAACCGTGAAAGTCAACCTTCAGCGGCAAAAGTATTGGCACTTCATCTCCTGCCTGGAGATCATAGACAAGATAGTATCAAGGCTTGCAAGATTGTAGTCAGTTCCCGGGCGGCTCCGGCCACGAAAGTCGAGACGATCGCGTTGCCGGAGCCTACCTTGACCTGCATCTGCCATGGTGCATGCGGCTCGCTCTCTTGCCCCGAGAACCGTATCAGTGCCTACGACCACGGCTTCTCTAAATGCGTCACCGTCGAGACTTAAAAATACTGACGTCCTCACTGGCACGACCTCAGACACTTCCGAGACGACTCTGGGTGCTTCACAACCCCTAGGTATCTTTCCTGGATCGAAGCTTCTTCCGAGCGTTGCTACGATTGAGCGGTCCATGAACACGTCACTGAAGCCAAACGCTTCAGCAAGTACTTTTTACGAGCGTCTCACCGTCAAGGTCTTCATTGCGGTGCACCTCCTCGACAACGGTCTTGATTAACAACCTCATAGTAAGTTCCCCCGGCATCTCATCTACAGCATAGTTCAAACTTACTTTGACAATCTCCGCCTGGAATCCAGAGAAACCATCTGGGAACAACTGCACCTTCACAAGGAGAGCTGTTAGTCTCAAGTGCCCTGACCGCCAGCACCTGGACTGCGGCGTCAAAGGCGGCCCCAACTCCGGCAGCCACTGCTTCGGCAAGCCCAAGAAGCTCCTTGACGCCTGCTCCGCTGCCTCCGACTGCGCCAACATTGACGGCGAAGCGCGTCATGCCCCAAACTGTCGCGCCCCCGTCGGTCTCCTGGGCGCAACTCCCGTCTGCTGATTCGACTGCGCGACCATCGTCCCCAGCGCGACCTGCCTCGTGGACACATCTTGCGACGGCCTCCACTGCGACGCCGCCAGCAAGCGCAGCTTCTGCATGTCCAATACCTGCCGGTGTGACTTCTCCCTCTCTGAGGGCACCGGTCGCAGCACGTACAACAACTGTTCGTTCCTACGCTGCTCGTTCATACGCTACTCCGAGGCCAAACCGCACAAGACGTGCTTCACGACGGCCGCTGAGTGCGCCACATTCGGCTGCGCCGACTCCCGAGGTCGGCAAGTACAAGGCAGGCTCCTGCCGCTGCCGCGCGTGGAAGTGAAGCTCGGATAGGGACTGCAGCTTTAGCGGCAGGGCGTGCGGCGGCAAGGAGAACCTGCCCTGGGAAGGGGGGGTAGGACCGTCTGCAGGGGATGCACGGCGACAAAGACGCTGGGGTGCGGCTCGGGCCGCAACTACAACCACTGCTGCGCGCGCGCGGCATGCTGCCCAAGTGCGTCTACAGATGCCAGAGATTCTAGTGCAGAAATGAATGCAAGTGCGAGGCTTGGTAGATAGGAGAGGACCGCAGGTTCCAGATTGGAGTGGTCTAAAGGTAGAATGAGGTTGGACGGTCTACAGACCCCGCGCATCTTCATCAGATTTTACTTATAGAGCAACTAGAGGCCATTACACTATAAACAAGACGCCTTCAGTTTTAAATTAGGGTTTACATAGCCAGGTAATAGCATTCAACTCTTCTAGCTTAGAGAGACAGTAAGTCATTCAAGACCATCTAAGCAAGGATCGATCACATATGCTGGTCCAGGTCAACGTCTGGCCATCAGTCAGTCAGCCATGTCGCTAGATGTGCGATGCTGTTATGTGTCGTTGGACATTCGCTCACTGACCGAAATCACAAGACCATTCAATTACAATGAAAATGGGATGGTACCTGGATGTACCAATTGCATAGAACAGTGAACTACCTTAGTTTATCACAACTCCTTGTGAAGGATAGCAAAGTGGCAACCCAATCACTGAATGCCACCTGGACAAAGGACAAAAGGGCATCATCTCCTTCATGTCGTCGCAGCACGAGAATCACATCGTTAACGTTTGCTTTCATTGCTTCAAAGGTCGAACCTCGAATTCATCAAAATGCAGAGGAGAGCAGTTCTCCGCGTTCTCAAGTCCCTAGGGAAAAGAAGGAAAGAAAAAACGCCATCCCGTCTCAGTCGTAAGCCATTACGCGTTGCGGTCATCTCATCGCTACTAATAATACCAGCCCAAAGAATAATCCAGAACAAAGCCCGCTCAATGCTTCAGCCCGGAGCTCGCCGCACTCTCCCCCACCTGCAGCTCTTCGTCAGGCACACCGACGGCGACGCTGCTGGCAACGCTCATCGTGGTCAAGGACCGTTCCCGCTCGCCTCCGGGCCGCCTCGGGCCGGCAATACCGGCGCCGCCAGTCGTCACCCCTACGCTGGTGGCGGTCCCAGTCGCCGTACTACTGCTGGTGCTCCCGCTCCTCTCACGCCCGGCCGCCTTCTCCCGGACGAGCTTCTCCAGATCGCGTATCCGCTGCTTGAGCGCCTCGTTTTCCTTCTTGGCGTTCTCCAGCTCCTGGCGGTGCAGCGCCGTTTCCTCGTACCTCGACGTCGTGGGCATGAGACCGGGAGACAGCTGCGACTCGCTGCCCCCGGGAGTGTGGGCGACCGACGCGCCTCCCGTGTGCTGATGTGGCAGGCGCTGCTGCTGGAAGTATGTCAGGCCGCCGCCGCTCGGGTCCAGATAGTGCTGCGACGAGGGCGCGGGCGACGAGGACAGGCTGTGGCGCGAGGCTACGCTGTCTTGGCGAGCGGGGTTGGCAGGTCTCGGCACTGGCATGGAGGCGGTAGAGGCGGCAGCGGAGCCGGCGACGGCGGTCTGGCTTCGGGTGCTCGCATTCGAGGCGGTGCGGTGGTGTCGGCGGGAGCTGTTAGAGGGCACGGAGGGTGTCGAGAAGGCAGCGCCGGACAGAAGGTGGGTATCGGGGCCTTCGGTCGTGTTGGAGGCGGATGTCGACGAGGCGTTGGAGACGACGGAGGCGTTCTGAGCGGTGCGGAGGAGCTGGAGCTCTCGTGTAAGACGGTTCACCTGTGCACGGGTTAGCTGTCGAGGTAGCACACGGAGCCCGCGTCGTTGAGACGTACCACTGCCTCTTGCTCCTTCTCAAGCTGCATGTGAAGATCGGAGGCGGTGATGGGTCGCGGGTGGCGAATGGGGCCCGGGCCGGAAACGGATGGTTCGGGGGCGGCCGAGGGTGATGTGAGGGTTGATGGGGCCATTGGGGGGGAGCCGACGGAGGGGTTGGGGTGGTTGACGGCGTTCTGGTTTGAGGGGAGGATATTGAGTGAGGAGGAGTCGGATGATTGGGTCGGGAGCGGAGGAGGTGGCATCTGGTGAGAAGAAGAGCGTCGAGAGGCGCTTTGCGGATGTGGTGAGGCGGGAACGGAGTTGAGATCAGGCATTGCGGGCGGAGGTGTCACTCGTGCGGATGAACGGCGATGGTGGGTATTGCTGGTTTCTTGAAGGTTGATGGGAAAGTAAATCCGGTGACTCGGTATGAGATGAAGAGACTTTCTGGCGGTGGTGATATTGGCTCTGGTTGTTTGTTGTCAGACGCGTCTGTTTGTTTGTCTGTCACGGTCACCACGCCCACGGGTCGATGGTTTGGAGCTCCGTCATGCTTCATGCGTTGTTCCCCGCCCCCCACTGGGTGCCCCAGATGAGGTATCAGCCACAGCCTCTGCCACACCTAGCACCGCCACTCAAGTTCTTTCGCTTGACCTTATCTCATCTTATCTCGCTCTATCACTCCGGCCGGGAACATATCCGGCTCCGAGCCTTCGCGCACTCTCAACTCCCGCCGCAGCATGTACCGTACCCGTCCGTCCACTCTTTCATCTCCCCTTGCTGGGCTCCCCTCACATCGCATCGCATCGTATCACACAACCGCCCCCAATCTATACCGGCTGCACAACGCGGCACCGCCAGTGCGATCCGACGTCGTATCGCCGCGATGGAAACCATAAGATTTCCTTACCCGGTAGTGTCACGTCACGTAAACCCAGCACATGCTTTCCCATCCTGCCAAAGCTCGATATTCACACGAATGCCACCCCGCCGCCTGCGGCGTCTGAGCTTGAATGCATCGCATCGACCAAGAACGACACGTCGGTAGTACTACGTACAACGAGTTTCGCCAAGTCGCAAATATGTTTGCCAGAGTCCCAACCTTGCGCCCGTCATCTACCTACAGAGCCTGCCAACTTCACCGGAACCATTCTTTGCCTGCCGAAGGGAGATTGCTCTGGAAGGGAGGGGATGGGGGCATGGCATCATTCTCTGCTACAACTGCCATCCCTTTCACTCTGATGGTGTGTGGACTCTACCGGCAATACGTCAGCAAAGGATCCATTCTACCGTTTTCCTCCCCAGATCATCCACCGTTTCGCCAAATGTGGACTCCTAGCGCGGCGCCACACGGCATCCCGCTTCCGCCCCGCTCCTGACGTCGCATGGGCCGCCAAGTTTGCGGCCCCTTGCACCCACCCACCCCCTTCCACAACAGCCACCCGCCCGTCCATACCGTCCTACTCCATGGGAGGGAGTGAGTGGGAGCCTGGGAGGCGAGTAGGTATGTGAACAAAGGATCGAATTACCGCTGTGGACCTCCTCCGGCGCTTTCCCTCCGGGCGTCTCGAGTCTGCCACGCGGCCCCCTGTTGGCCGACAGCTAGCCAGCCAGCCCCCCCAAGCGCAATCTCGTTCCCGTCGCTCATTACCCGCTTCGAGAAATCCCTGTCGGGTCCGGGTTCCAACAGCAGTGATCGAGATCCGACGTCGATGGCCAGTGGACAGTCGCAGCATCTGACAGCTCTCGGTGGCACGGTGCACACAGCGAACGCCAAAACGGCGTCGGGTGAACCGTAGCACAATTCCACTGTACTGGCACGGTTGCACTTGGTCGGTCACGCGTCGTCCGAAGAAAGTCGTGCTCGCGCTGCACCCACCCGACGACCGTCGTTCAACTCGATAGCACGGTCAGATATGATCGATCCCCCCGCGGGTACTACGGCGGGCGGCGCCCAAGGAGCGGTACGGGACACGACTCAAATTTATGGAGCAGAAACTAAACTCTCCTTCCGTTCTGGATCCCCGTGGACCGACCGCCCCGTCGCATTCTGGTTGTCTGCCCACGATCGCCCACTGTCAGCGATCGCCCGATGTCGAGAGCGCGCAAAAAACAGGTTTTCCCCCCTGCACCGGTCGCCGCTCGGGGGGGGGGGGGGGGGGGGGTGCTTCGGACGAGGCTGAAATGTTTCATCATTGGACTTCGACCGCATAAGCACTTCATATTTGCTGCATTGTGATGCTGCACTGGACCGACTTTGGCGAATTGCCGTATCCGTTGATGATGTGATGCCGGGGACCGCCGCCCGCTTCGGGTACAAGCCCCGCGTTGGGACTAGGCGCCTCACCAGCCACACATCCAGCAGCACACCAGGAAACCATCGGTGAATAGGAAATTAGGAACCGAGGACCTCCCAAGTCGGAGGTTATGCTTGGCGACGTCAAGGCATGGGTGCGGGCTGGCTCGCTTCGCCAGACAAACTGCAGCTCGATGGGGGGGGGGGGGGGGTTGTGATTGCTCGCTTGCCAGTGTCGGGCGGGCGCAGCGAGACGAAGGAAAGTTGCGAGACGATCAGCTCATTGAGCATTTGAAACGGACTAAACCAATCCAAAAAACAAATGAGGCCGGAAAACAAAGAATACGATGCACGAGAGAGGTGTGGTTTGAGCTCATGCGGCCGAAGCCCATGTGCTTGCGATGTGGCACTCTGCCTCACCGAAGCCCGTGCCGGAACGCTCATAATGGACCACTATGCCCCCCCTAGACAGCTCGGGCCGACAGCGATCTTGCACGTGGATGATTGATGGGAAATCTTATTCAGCGCCTAAAATTACACTGGGCGGCAGATCCGATCCGCCGCTGAAGCAAGCCTAACAAAGTTCGATTCGCTGTGGACTCGGTTCAAACACCACCCACACAAGCACAGTTCCTCCTACCCGACCCCGCAAAAAACACCGTCTCTGAGGGAGAAAGCGAACGCATTGAAGCGGCCGTCTGACTCTGTTCGATCATTGGGAGGGTGTGACAAAGGAGACTCGTTACACGGAAACACGAAGAAGAAGAAGAAGGATTAAAGGATCCTGCTGCGCCTCCGCAACGCACATGTTTTCGCCGTTATGCCGTTAATTTGGTATTTTGGAACATTTTCAATCATGGAAGGTGATGACGGATTCGACGATGCTGGTCGAGGGAATTCGGAAGGATGGAAAAAGGAAACCTTGGCGAAGAATTCGAAAATAGTTGTCGACAGGCGGAGCGGTTCACATCTCCTCTCTAATCCATGTCCCTGTTCAGTTAGCCTTTTGAACGAGGAAAGACGGGTTTGTGGGGGGTTTTTTTTTTTTCCAAATCAGCACGACACAAGGAAACACCCGGAAGCGTTGGGCGGCCCTCTCGGAGTTCTGAACGGAACGACAGGGACAGGCAGGTTTGCTCAGTCTGTCGTCACGATGACCTTGCGGGAGATGCAACAACACAGGGGGGCGGCGTTGCAGTCGGTCTCCACAAACCGCTCGCTCGGGTCGCAGCTGGAGAGCTCGGAAACGGTTCACCCGCCGTTTCTACTAGTGTATTCGTACTTTGCACAACCAGCGGACTTTCGCATGGCCGGGTGGGCGTGCAAGACCCAGTTCCTTGACTCATGAAGAAAAAAGAGAGAACAAGACTGGGGAGGTCCTAAACGGAGCTGTGGGCCATGACTTCTTCTCCATCATACCAGACCAGGAGAAAACCAACCAGCCAACGCAAAAAACTTTTTTGTACGCTGGGTCTAGCTGACTCGCCTTTGAGAAAAATAGAGAGACAGAGAGAGGAAAGCGCGCACGCGTTCACCGATGGGCACCGATAATCAGTGGGATCCGGGCCCCGGTGATCGCGTTGCATGACACAGTTCGGACAGGAAATAGAAAGGCAGGTTGAAGCGCAATGCAATGGGCAAAGGAGGGTGTGTGTGTGTGTGTGTGAGGGGTAAGATGGAAAAGTGTCAGATATGTCGATGCGCATTTCGCACAGACTCGCAGCTGAGAGCCAGCCCTCGGTGCGGTTCGGATGTAGGTGCCAAACACAACAGCAGAATAACGGGAAAGGGAGGAAAGCAGACAGGAAAACCCCAAGAGAGAGAGAGAGAGAGGGAGGGAACCGGCGGAAGATGGACAGGGAGAGGGGAGGGTCAAGACACTTACAGTAAAGCAAGCGTCAGGTCGCCGTGGATCCTGGCCTTGAGGGTGATTTCAATGTCGAGGTTGAGGTCCAGCCGCAGCTTCAGCGGGTTCTTGCCGGCGTCGCCGCCGCCGCCGCCCTGCATCTGCTGCTGCTGCTGCTGCTGCATCTGCATTTGCTGTTGCTGCTGCATCTGCTGCTGCTGCCGCGTCATCTGGCCTTTCTGGTAGCCGCCGTCGTCCTCTTCGTCCTCGTCCGAGTCAAAGTCCTCGTCTTCGTCTTCATCGTAGTCTTCCTCGTCGTCGTCTTCATCTTCGCTGTACTCCTCCTCATCCTCGACGTCGTCTTCGTCGCCCTCGACGTTTTCATCGTCTTCGTCGTCGTAGTACTCGCCCTCGACGTCATCGGCCTCCTCCTCCTCGCCGCCACCCAGCTTCGAGGGCTCTTGGTCCTTGGTGGTCTGGTCCGCCGCCGAGGGCTTCTTGTCGTCATTGTCAGTGGCCGACTTGGGCTTGGACTCGGCCTCCGCCTCGTCCTCGACGCCGGCCTGCTTTGAGGACGATGATTGCTGCTGCTGCTGTTTCTTCTGCTTCTCTTCCAGCTGCTTCTGCTTCTTCTTCTTCTTCTCGTCTTCCGTCATGTTCTGTTCGTCTCCGGCCTGTTGTTCCTCGCCTCGAGGCACGTCCTGCTGCTGAGCTTCTTGGGGCTTCACGTCCTCGCCGGGCTTCTTCTCCTCATCTTGTGATGGCCGGTCCTGGGGCCTGTCCTCTGCTGGCTCTTCGGGCTTGGCGTCCTCGGGCTTGGGAGCATCCTCGGGCTTGTCTTTGGCTTCGCCGGACTGGGCCTCGTCCTCGGGGCTGCCGAACTCGCCGACGGGGGTTGTGCCTTCGGGCTTTTGTTCCTCGGGCTGTTGCTCCTCAGGCCGTTGCTCTTCGGGCTGTTGCTCTTCGGGCTTCTGCTGCTCCTCGGGCTGCTGCTGCTGCTGCTCCTCAGGCTTGCTGCTGCCGGGCTGCTGGTTGCCGGCGGCGCCTTGGCCTTGGCCCTTCTGCTACTGATCAACACCCGATGCCCCAACACCCGCGCGCACGTGCCGGGAATAGAGAGAGAAAGTGGTAGGATAACTCTCACCTTGTTCCTGTTCCTGGCCATTGTGTCCTCCATAAATGTGATTGGGGGTTTTGTGTGTTAGTGAGACTGTTAACGCAAGCTTCCCCGTTCAATCTTCAGCGGAAGCTAGCGGGCGAAACTTGGATGTGTAATGTGGGCGCGGGGTTGATAGTTTCTAGGTTACAGTATCACTCACGGTAATTCCGTCTACACCGTGTATGAGTTGGTATGAATTTAATTGAGATAAAAAAGGATCAAAAATTGAGAAAGGGGGGGGGGGAGGCAAAAAATCATCCAGAAAGGGGAGGAAGGGTAGGAGGTTATGGTACAGGCTCAGGCTTGAATAGTTAAACCCATATCTTCTCTCCTCCTGCTCCCTAGCTTGATACGAAGAAAACCATGCATTCATTACCTCACACCTTGCGCACACTCACACCCCTCTTTGCGGGGGGCCGCAAACAGGGAAAAAAACAAGCAGCTTTCCCAGCAAGGCTGAACTAAACTGGGACCCGGGGACCCCTTCGTGACGCAATGGGGTGTGCAATATCATGGGCATTTACATAGCACCGCTTGTCACCTGAGGAGGAGGGGAGGGGGGGTGTGAATGATCAGAAGGGCACGACGGGCCGTTAAAGGGTCTAGACTCTCGACGCCTCGAGGCCGGCGAGAGAGAGAAAGCAAGCTTGCGCTGTGATGCCACTTCCGATACAGGTTTTGGACGAGGGCAGGAGGAGAGTGGCGGGGAGCACAAACAGAAAGCAGGACTCCCCAGTGTAAGAGACACCCTTACCTACCTCGACTGGCAGAGTCCCATGGAAAGACATCGGGGTTTCAGCCAGGCTCCGCGCATCCGCCTGTTCGGCGTGGGGGGCGGGACGGCATGCAAGCGTGGCCCGCCCGGGAAGGGAGGAAGACAGAAATGACGTCGATGGAGCTGGGAGGAATGCGTGTGTGTGAGTGTGAGAGAGAAAGTGATCAACATTTGTTTGGTGCCGTGGCTGCGCGTACGGGTATGGTATGCAATAGATGGAGCTGTTGGATGAAAGCCACCCCCCGGTCGAAAGGGGAGGGGAGGGGGGGGGTGCAAGCGATCTCACGTCCAACCACTCAGACGCGGACGTGGCAGAGTAATGGATGGAACATGTACAGATAGGCAGTCAAAGCAGACAAGATCAAACCGCGACGATTGAGTGTGATGACGTCGAAAAGCTTACCGGTGCGAATGCGAGACCCATCGAGCTTCCCAGACGGTCGCATCTTCCTCCACCTCCTCCAGCCGTCGGCGGGAACAACGAACGGTCTAGACCGTCGTTCACTTCTTTACTTGGCCCACGGCTGTGGGGCCCGGTCGGGGCGGGCTATCATCGCATCGCATCGCGTCACATCACATCACCTCGCCTCTTCTCCTCCTCCCCGGAGCATTGTACCCAAAGTTCCCAGGTAGACAGGGGTGTTCCCCGAAACGGGCATCTTGATCTTTGGACCTCTCTGTTTCTCCCTCTCGCTCTCGAATTCCCACACGCCGCATATCCGTATTGCACAGTGTCTTGAGTCCAATACTGGCTTGATGGCGAACGGCACGAGAGGGGGTGAGGAAGAAGAAGAGAAACCAAAAGAGAGATTCGAATAGGTATGATGACCGCGGGTATTACTACACGCCACAAGTCGACACCTGTTCCCCTCTGCGTGTTGTTGCCTCGTCCCCAGTCCTCCGGTCCTTTCAGCGATCCATCCTCCTCGCTACCATCTTTCCACCTTCTAGAAACGCAGTGACATATCGAAAGAGTCGGCAGAAAAGGGAAGTGAAGACAAGATCCCCCCGGCGCTGCGGAGCTCCACTTTAGCTCAACGCACGCGGTTCAAGGGTGAACTCTGACACTTCCGAGTCCCGAACCGGATCGAGAACAACAACCATCACCATCACCACAGCGTGCTGCGCAGAAGGACACGAGGGTATCATCTCCCTCCCTCATCCCCCCATCACCAGTCCGGTTTTCATCACTCGATATACCGGACCCTTCTCCCGCCGGCTTTTATCGTTTGGATCGCTTGACCCCCTTTCCCTTTCCTCCGAACCCGAAACATGGTCATCGGCCTGTTGGCAATTGCCGCCATCCCCACGGTCATCGGTACGGGGCAAGCCGTAAGCGCGCAGAAGAAACAGAATGCCGCAGCGAAGGAGCAGGCCAAGTTCAGTCTCACCACCGTCCTCGACGTTGATGGCAAAGAAGAGGAGTGTCCAGTCGTCCTCGTCGACAACAAGGTACGCCCGTGCAGTCCAACAAATCTCCCCAAGCAAACAGTCGCTCGCCTTCACCCCCTCCCCTTCCTCACCTACTCTCCCACCCCTCCCCCTCCGCTGCAGTTCCTGCAGCCACTTCTGCGCGTCCACCTTCTTTTCCCTGATTCTGTACTTTCCCCTGCCCCAGCATGTTCCCCTTTCCAGCGGCTGGGGACACACCCGCTTGGCCAACCTCGCGCCCCGTGTGTGTGTGTGTGTGTGTGTGTGCACGACTGTCTTGGCTTACACTAGCACACGTCGAAACCTTGCGTCTCATCCCCCGTTTACCGGTAGGCTAACACCTTTCTCCCCGACGCAACCCAACAGCTCTGGATAAACCACAGCCTGGCACCGGCCCTGGGGCACAAGTTCTCGGGGTACTACTTCAACTACCCCAGCGAGGAGCAGTACCGCGGCCTAGTCTCCACCATAGCCGATGACCCGCCCATGCTCAACTGGATCTATGTCGACGCCGATACCAGAGCCATGCGGCACGGGGGCCGCAAGGACACGGTCGACCACGTCATAGGCCCATGGGGCTGGACGGAGGACGAGAAGTATCTCTCGCTACGTGGCAGCGGTCTCGGCTTCGTTGCCGTCCTGGAAGACAACGGCAAGTGGGCCATCTACTGGGACCCTGACGGGAGGCTCCGTGAGGGCTACGAAGAGGAGGACTGCGTCGAAATCGCCCTCAAGAGACAAATGGCGCTAGGCATCGAAAGCGGCTACGTTCGAGGTTAGCCGAACGCGCGTCAGCGAGGGAGATCTACAGAGATGACGAGAGAGAGAAAAAGAGAGATGGAGGCAATGGTGTATTCGCCGTGGATTAACCTGGGGGGGGGAGGGGGGAGGGCAGTCGAAGAGCCTCGGAGCTTCTGGGGCAACGTGCTAATTCGGACGAGCAGCTAATCTGCTCAGGTGGTGAGGTGTTTTCTGAAAGGCTTTTTTCTTTTCTTCTTTTTTTTGCATGGATTCGAGTTTAGAAATCGACATCTGTAACCAACCCCGTGAGCCCTTTCGTCGTCAGTGCATAGTATTTTGACAAGCCTGTGAGCTTAATCCGACTTACACGAAGCTTGTTTGATGGCGAGAAGCAGACCGATGGTGCGTCATGCTTGCATTGTCAGTGCTAGAGATCGTCGAATCAATCCGCGGCATGAGCATTCGTTCGACCATTGCGTGATTGGGTACGAATATGTCTGTCTGCCAGTGGTTGAGATCCGAATGGGAGACAGGGATGCCAGACACGGTTCTCACTGGGGCAGTGTAGGTACTTCCTTTCCTCTTTTTTTCGTTTCTTTTTTCGTCTTTTTCTTGCCTGGCATCGATGTAGTTCGGTTGGAAAACGTGCCTCCTTCGGCGGCCTGCGTAGATCGGGGGGCCACACCAGGAGGAGCATGAGAGCATGAGACACGTCCAACGCCCTGGCCGCCCCAGTGTATCCACCCCCCTCCTCCGCACGCCGCTTGGCCCTCTTAACGTCATTTCGGTCCAGAACATCTCGAGACTCGAGTGGTGTGACGCAAATGCGTAAAGGAAAAGGAGGGGGGGTGTGCGAGAGAGATGAGAGAGAAGCTGGGTCTCCCCAGGGTCCAACATGATCTCATCAGAAGAGAGGGAGGGTGTAAGTTTTTCATCCTGTTTTGACCCCCCCTCTAACCCCCCCCCATCTGCCTCCCGGCCAGAATCACTTATATGTTGCCGTCCTCATCCAGCTCAGCGGATCGAAACAGACTTTGGAAGAGACATCTTGAACTTACCGGTGTAATAAATCAAACGCCCTTAATATCAGTTCCCCTCCCTCGCCCTGCCGACAGGAAAAGCTCCTTTAGCCCATCTTTGTACTTCTACACTTAGAGTCGTCAGCCACACAACGAACCCATCAAAATGGCATCCCCCCGCGAGAGAAACAACACCAAGTACGCCTCGGACGACGAGACCTCAGAAGCTCCTAGCGAGCAGCAGCAGGAGAAGCCCCAGCGTCGCCAGAACCGCAGCAAGAGCAAGCAGATGCAGAAGCGTCAGCAGGGTCAGCAGCAGGGCGGCGGCGGCGGTCCCCTCGGCGGCCTCACCGACGGCGGTGTCACCAACGGTGTCCAAAACACACTCGGCAATGTTGCCGGTGGTGCCCTAGGCGGCGGTGGTGGAGGCGGTGACAAGAGCGATACGCTGCGGTTGCGCCTGGATCTCAACCTCGACATTGAGATTACATTGAAGGCGCGCATCCACGGTGACCTCGAGTTGGCTCTCTTGTAAGTACTCCCCCCAAGTTTCCTCCCAGTCTGGCCCCTCTCCATTTTTTCCGACTAGACACCCGTTCTGTCTCCCTTTTCTTACTCGCAGACAAGGACGGGCTAGTTAGGCCAAGTTCATAATGGGCTAATGGGCTTCTCCTCGTCTTTTAATCAGGAACTGAGAGACGTTTTTCCCAGGGACAAATCTTAAACGCAATCCATCCGCCGGGTCGGTTTCCTTTTTTTTTCAATTCATTTTTTTATCATACGGAGTCGCGGACATCTTAGTGGGTAAAATGATTTCGACACGTTTTGCCGGAATTTGCGGGTTTTCTTTTTGGTGATTCCCCCTGGTCATTATTCCGTAAAAAGAAACGGTTTGGGTCCGATAAGGGGCGGGAAGAGGACTTGGTGGACAGGTGGAATATTGGTATCCATCCGCCGCTTGTATTATGAAAGATTTGTGCATCATCGCCATCATGAGATACGGACGCTACTTCGGGAAATGTTATGGGTACCCTGTTCAACGTTAGCCAAAGCATTCCAAACCGGGGTTTTTCTTTCTTCTTTTTCGCCTTTTCGAATAAACACTTGACCATGATTCAAGACACGTCTTCGGTCCTCTTGGTACCTAGTGAACACGACTTCTCCGCAACAGCGCAGCGTCACTTTCCATGTAGATCCATAAACAACACTAGCGCGTGTCGTCAGTTTCAGCACTGCCGTGTGCACCCCTTCGGCCGCCCGCCCGCTAACAACCTAAGTTGGAGTGGAGTACCTAGGTGACCGAGGTAGGTAGCGTCACAAACGATGGGCCAGGCCGTTCCTGTGGTGAGAACCGCCGTCAACCACGAGGGAAACTGGCGGGCTCCCGTTGGCTAGGCTGAAACGGTGGTTGACGACCGTTCATAAGCATCCGCAGTAGTCATTTGGCGCCATGGGTCGTGGGTTTAGGAGGGGGGGCAGGCAAGTCTCCCCCCCTCTGTCGCCGGTGGGGTCAAATCAACTCTCGCAACTTGAAAGCCTATCATTCATTGCTTTCAAAGGTTGTCTCTCGCAGTCGCCTAGTGCCGTCGGCACCCAACTGGCGATGAGGGCTAGCGGAGGAGCTCGAGGCATCTCGCTTGGCTCGAGACTCGATGGCGTCCGAGGCTACCGCGGGAAGGTCGGTCTTACTTTTGCCTTGCTTTCCGTGCGCCTTTTTCTGGCTTTGGTCTGACGTTAGCCTCTTCCAGCCTGTTCAAACCCTCAAGAGTTGGGACTAGACAACGCTTCAAGATCTAGACAGACACAGTGACGGGATCATGCCAGAAGCCTGACTTCATCCTGCGTCTTCCAAAGAACTCACCGAGTGCCCGCTCAAAGGGGAAAGAAAAAGCAAAAATCCTCTCACGCCTCTCACGCAACCCTGCCATCCCTGCCCATAGCAGACACTTACTATGTAGTCAAGCCACAGAACGGCATCAACCATCCTTGTCCATCCAATGTCAGCGCGTCGGTGCCGCCACATGACGCGAAGTAACTCATTCACGCTGTCAGATGTAACGGTGGAACGGCCCCCCTCCCTCCCTCCATTGCGCCGGCCCCACAGCCAATGCGACGGGCAATGTCATGTCAGGGGGCCCCGCCTTGGGAAAACGGTTCCCGCCCACAGTTCCGTCGCGGACTCTGAGGCGGGGAACGGTACGATACGCCACGCGCGCCGCAAAACCGTGGGCTAAACGGGAAACTTTTGCATCGCATCCCGGCGCATTGGGTACAAGCTCCGCCACTCACATCCACATCCCGCTGCTGCTTCCAACCTCCCCTTCCCGTTCGCTTGGAAATGCTTGCCGAGTGATCCTCGCCGTTAATCACTCCCTCGTCGTCGTCGTCAGGTCACCAGTTTACAACCGGTTTCCCGCCGATCCTGCCGCTGCCGTCGCATTTCTCACGTTCTGGACTATGATGGACTCTGCACCTCGTGCAGCTCGTTGCCATCTCAGGAAACTCATCGAGATCATTATTGCGTGGCCGCGTCGGTTGTGGCGTTGGAAAGTGGGTTCCGTCCGCTGCGATCCTGCCCTCAGCAAACTCGAGCCGTTACGGATACTGAGACCCAGGCAAAGCTGCTCGGGCATGCTGGTTAGCCTGGTCCGATGAAAGCAGAACTCCCCCTTACTGAGCCACAAACTCTGAACTTGCCTGGTTTGTCTCGGTGTGCAAAGTACGTCCGTGCTTAGAACCTTTCCCCAGAGTCTGTGGTCATCAATAGGCTCTAAAGCTTGCCCCAAACCTTCGTTGTCGGTTAATCGATAGGAGGGCATCGTGGAATAAGCACCGAGACAATTGTCCATCCGCTATCCGTATTCATTCCCGCCGTGCTCTTTGACAAAGAGTTGACGGCTAGCCGTGCGTTCCGTCTGCACAATAGCCCTGGCGCCAACCGAGCGCAGTCAGCAACACGGCCATTTGCAGTCGTTCGTGTTTCGACAGAAAACAGGCTTTTTCAGGCTCGTCGGTCCTGCGTTTGCCGCCAATCTCAGCGCTGTTCCGGCGCCATCTTCGGAGTCTTGTCTCGGTTCCGTCCTGCCAACTTCACCATCCTTCGACCACCCCTTCCCTCTCTTGCTTCGCTGCATCCCATTCCCGAAAGTAACCAGTGGAGACCGAGGCGTGTCTCTAGGTACTCGGTGGAGTCCACGAATCTCGGCTTGACAAGTCTCTGATCCTATCATCCTTGCACAGCGGCCTGGCAGGGTCTCAAGGTGAACCGTCGCCCCCTTCGCCCGTTCTGGAACCTCCAGTCTTTGTTGCGGCAGGCTCAGACAATCCACTCTTGGCCATCTCATCGAGTTGACGTCACAGCAACCGATCCAACCCCTTCCTCTGGCTTGCAGACCTTGCACACGCTCTGCAGACCTGCTGCCTGCGTCGCCCATCTGCCAGAAAACCTCTGTCCGCGAGTGTATCGATCAAGCGGTGCGTCGAGAGAACAGCACACAACGGCACAGTCTATCTCCCTTTCGCAACCACCCGAATCCCCGAAGTGAAGGCGATCTTCTGGTGGGTGCCCGCCCGCTCTCTATTCCCCCGCCCGTCTGGCCTTCCTGGTCATGGCTTTGCACTCCCCCCCCCTTCGCTTTGTTGTGAGGCTCAGCTGACGCGGAACGTCCTTCCACCACAGTACCATCCACTGACGGCTATCTCTCCTTCTCGGCCGACTCCACTCCAAACTCTCCGCGACGAACCCGAAGGCTCGGCCTTGAAGCAGCCTGCACGGCAATCTATGCAGAGCTTCATACCTGCGCGTCCGAATTCCTCGTCGCACACTATGCAGCGTACCGAGCCACATCCTGCGCCCGTATCAGGCGATCCTGAGCATACCTCTCGGCACGATGAATATGAGGTCGTCGAGGTTGAGGATGAAGGTTCTAGACTGGAGGAAGCGCCCAGGAGTACCTACTCCAGGCCGCCTCTGCCTCGTCTAAATTCCCAGTCGCGAGCATCTCCCTCGCCGGTGCCTTTCCATGAAACCTCCACACCGCAGCCTCCCCCTCGTCGAAGCAGCAATACAGCAGGCACCCCACAGCCGCACGAGGGAGGGCCTGTTCATCTGCAGGGCTCGCGGGAGATACCCATCCCCATCAGGACATCGTCGAGTCAACATCAAAGTGCGCCCAAAGCACCCCCGCCGACGGCAACTGAGACTTCAGACAGTGGCACGGACGAGGCATCACCTGATGATGCCCGGCCCTCCTCGAAAAGCACCCCTAAACCGCAAGAGAAGAATGCCCCTATCCAGATACCCAAGGTCACACCACTGTCCTCTGGTCTTACGTTGCCGCCAAACCTTGCTCAGCTAGCGCAAGGTCTGGACGGAAAGTACGTCGACGAGTTCGGAAACATCCTAGATTGGAATGGCCAGGTGCTTGGTCGTGTTGAGGGAGATCTGCCGTCCATGATCGGACGGCCAGTCGCGGTAACGGGTGAGATATTCAGTGAGGACGGTGAGGTCGTTGGCTATGTAGCGGAGAATGACACCATCCCCCCGACGCCTCCCTCGCCCAAGCCCATTGAAGGCATGGGCGACGGCTTGAAGGTAGACCACATGGGCAACATTCTCGATAAGAACAATAACGTCGTCGGCCATTTCGACGGCGCCCCTCCGGCCAAGTCTCTGCAGCAGACCGGCCAGACTGGCAAGTCAGGACAGTCTAGTGGTGCCCGTCCTGGCCATGTCCCCGACACGCGGACAAGCTGTCCTCAGTGTACTGCGCATCAGGCCAAGCCGTCCTCCACAACCCCCAGTCCTTCAGAGATCTTCATGGATGTCAAGTCGACCAATGACGGAATCCAGCTCATCATTAAGATACCCACAGTTTTCCACGGCGGAGGAAACCCCAATATCCATATAGGAACCGGATCGTGATTTGGATGGAAATTGCACATGTTGGGGTGGAGATTGATCTTGGAGTTCTGGAACGGGTTCGATAGAAGGTAGCATCCGGGCGGCGTTCAGATGGTGGTGAGACAGCTGTGATAGGCTAGAATGTGCATTGTAATTCCAATAAACCCAACCTTAGCAGCGAACGATTTGCACAACTCGTGGCCCCCCGTTGACACTTCCTTGTGAGGCTGAAAAGTGGGCATGGCCGAGCTGCCGTCCGGATGGTTGCGTGCGCATAGACGCGGCGGTGGATTCGAGAACCTGTGCTGGGCGTGGCGAATAGCACTTCGTTTTCGTGTTTCGGAGGGCGTCATGACGTCTGTCGCGCATGCGCGACCAACCTTTGTGAGCCTCGCAACCCGCTTTGCGAAAAGAAAGTGTTGGAGCAACTGAGGGGGTTGACTGTGGAGGAACTGACGAATGGATGATGCAGGGCAGGGAGTGCCCTTGGAAACATTAGCCACACCAACTGGGCATCTCCAAGAAAGGTTGTCGGCGATCGATTCGAATGCCAATGGCTATTCCCCAGGTTGGCTGGTTGTCACACCATTGCCCGAGGTGCAGCTTTCTTCTGCAGGGTGAAGTTGCGTCATGACACCTAGAATCTAGCCCTTCATGGGCTCGGACGATTGTGGCTTTGCGTCATGATGGGCAGCTGTGTGACTGACCATCCTTCCCCTCCCCATGAAGTCACTGTGTGGCTCGAGCAGGGACCAGAGCTTCGAAGGGAGAGCTCCTCGACCTTGAGAGCTCCTCTTGACGTAAGTTCGGAAGCGACTGGTGAGCTGGAAACTTGATTTAAGACCGAGAATTGGAGGTATAAGACGTCTGACCGGCAGGTTATAGCAAGTGATTTTGACTTTTTGACTCCCATACCAATGCAGTCATCTCATAAACAGCTACATTTTTTAAGATACCCTGTTAGCGCTGAGTACAACGATTTTATTTCCAAACACGAACAACAACTACAACAGTACAATAACACGAACACGAACATGGTCGGCGCTGCTTCGAAGTCTGGCAGCAGCATGCTGGGTGGTCGTGGAAAGGAGGTTGAGCAGAAGTCAAGTGAGTAATACACTTACAAAAACAATGATCCTGGACTTAAATGACAGCTGCTAATTTGTCACTAAAAGCATACTCCGTTGAACAAGACATCCACGACCATGGCGAGAACCTCGTCGCCGGTGTCATCGGCAAGACGGGCGAGGTGGTAGACGAGACCGGCAAGACTGTCGGCAAGGTCACAGAAGGCGAGGCCGGAGAGCTTGTCGGTAATGTGGTCACCGCGACTGGTGACATTATCGGCAAAGACGGCGGCGTTATCGGCAAGGCGCTTCCACTCGGTGAATTGACCGAAGGCGGTGAGAGCAAGGATGGTGGTAGCTTCTCCATCATGGGCGCCACCAAGGGTGTCAAGGGCATCGTAGACACCGTCGATGGTACCGTCCAGACTGTCAACCGCACATTACCGCTCGTCGGTGACTTGACAAAGGGCATTGGTCTGGGCGAAGGCCAAGGCGGCGTCCTCGGCGGAGTCCTTGGTAGTGGCCAAGATGAGAAGGGTTCCCAAGGAGGTCTTCTCGGTGGTGTCACCGGCGCTCTCGGTGGTGGACAATCCGAGAAGGGTGGTTCGGAACAGAACCCTCTTGGAAGCCTTCTCGGAGGTGTCCTCGGCCAGAGCCAGAGCGGCGGGCCTTTCGGCGTGCTCGGCGGCAACGAGCCTTTGGAGCGTGACCAGTCTGTCACCGACAAGGACGAGAAGCTTACCCAGCTTCTTGCTCAGCAAAAGTCAGACGTCGACGACAAGGCTTCTTTAACCGAGAATGCTAAGCAGAACCTCTTTGAAGTCAACGACACAACATCAGAGGTCGCACCCATCGACTTACAGGATGCTGAAAAGTCGCAAGCTGACGACGGTAAGCCCACAACTGGCGGCGAAAACACCCAGACAGAGACTGAAGATTCCCAAGGCGCCAAGACAGATTTGACGGAGCAATCGACTGTTGATGGCAAGGATGACTTGCAAGAGGTGGATGCCGAGCCCATCGACGAGCAGACCGAAGGTGCCGAGACAGTCGAGGATGACGCCACAGAAAAGGCCGGTACTGTTCCCGACGACATTGCCACCCTCGACGTTCCTGTATCTCAAATCCCCGACGACCTGAAGAGCGAGCTTCCTGAGGATATTCAAACAGCCGACATCCCCGTTTCCCAGATCCCCTTCGACGCTCAGTCCAAGCTCCCCACTGATCTGGCGTCCAAGCTCCCATCAGAATTGGGCTCCAAGCTCCCGGAAGACGCAAAGACTGGCTCCCAGACGCCTCAGGGTACTACTACTGAGGACTGGGCCAACCAGCAGGATCCCGCGAACCAGTCTCAAGTGCCCGAGAACGCCGAGACAGACGAGCTTCCCGAAGGGGTCGAAGGTACACAAGATGCTGTCGAGGACGCAAAGACTGGTGACGTTCCCGACATTGACGTCACCGCTGCGTCCGACTCTGCTCCCAAGTCAACCGTAAAGGATGACCTCAAGAGTGTCTTGAGCACTATCCGCTCCGCCATTCCCGAAGACCAGCGCACTGTCACTGTTGCCGGTGACAAGCTTCTTCAGCCATTCGAGAAGTTCCCTGGCGCCGAGATTGACGACGAAGGCAAGGTCATTTTCGAAAATGCCTCTATCGGTCGTATCGCTGAGGGTGACCCTGCCGACCTGGTGGGTATGACCATCGATGCGGAAGGCAATGTTGTCAACGAGCGTGGCAGCATCATCGGCAAGGCTGAGCTCAAGTCCGAGGTTGCTGATGAGCTCCTCAAGGACACCATTGACTTCTCTATCCTCAAGGGCACCAAGGTCAACAAGGCCGGTAACCTTGTCAACGAAAAGGGTGAGGCGGTTGGCCGTATTGTTTCTGGCATCCTCAAGCACCTTATTGGCCGCAAAGCTGATGAGCGTGGTGAGATCTGGAACGACGCCGGCAAGATCATCGGAAAGGCCGAGCCCATTCCCGAGACCGAGCGTGAGGAGCTTTCCGAGCCTGCGCCTTTCGAAGACTTCCCTGGCGCGACGGTCGAGTCCAATGGCCATATTCTGTTCAATGGTGACATTGTCGGACGCGTCGTCGAAGGTGACCCGAAGAAGCTGAAGGGCAAGAAGGTTGACGACGACGGTGACATCCTTGACAAGAGCGGCAACGCTATTGGCAAGGCCGAACGCTGGGAGCCAGAGTCTGAGGTTGAGCCCGAACCCGAAGCACCGGTCGTCATTGACAACTCTGCTCTTGCTGGCAAGCGTGTCAACAAGGCCGGCAACGTTGTCGACAAGGACGGCACCATCTATGGCCGTATTGTCGAGGGTGATGTCAAGAAGTTGATTGGACGCATGTGCGACAAGGAGGGTAATGTTCGCAGCGAGTCTGGAGACATTATCGGACGTGCTGAGCTGATCCCCGAGAGTGATCGCGAAGGTGCCAAGGATGGTCCTTTCGCTGAACTTCCTGGCTGCACCGTCGCCAAGGACGGTACCATCGTCACTCCTTCCGGTGACATTGTCGGTCGTCTCGTCCAGGGTGATGCCAAGACCCTCTTCGGGCGCCCAATCGACGAAGATGGTGATATCCTCGACCGCAACGGCAACCTTTTGGGCAAGGCCGAACGTTGGGAGCCAGAGGCTGCTCCTGAGAGGCAGAAGGGCCCGATGGAGGGTCGCAAGGTCAACCGCAGCGGTGAAGTCGTTGACGAAGATGGCGACATCATCGGTAAACTGACTTCTGGTGAGATTAAGGCTTGCGCTGGCAAGTTAATCAACGAGGATAACGACGTTGTCGACTCCAAGGGACGTATCGTCGGCCACGTTGAGCTTCTTGAGGATATTCCTGAGCCCAAGGGACCGATGGAGGGTAAGACCGTCAATAAGAAGGGCGAGGTTGTCGGTGAAAATGGCGAGATCCTTGGCAAGCTTACCACTGGTGAATTGAGCATCTGCGCCGGCAAGAAGATCAACGAGGACAACGACGTTGTCGACTCCAAGGATCGTGTTGTTGGACACGTCTCCCTGCTCGAGGACCTTCCTCAGAAGAAGGGTCCCATGGAGGGCCGCCGTGTCAACCGCCAGGGTGAGGTTGTCGACGAAGATGGAAACATCATTGGCAAGCTCACTACTGGTGAGGTGACTATCTGTTCCGGCAAGGAGATCAACAGCGACAACGATGTTATCGACTCCAAGGACCGTGTCGTGGGACATGTTACTTTGATCGACGACATCCCCGAAGTTGAGGAAGCGCCCACCGAGACCGAAGAGGAGAAGAAGGCCCGCGAAGAAGCTGAGGCTGACCGCAAGCTGGCCCGAAGCCTTGGTGGACTCATTGAACAGGGTCTTGACCGTCTGCGACCTCTTTGCAAGATGATCACTCAGAAGATTGAGGCTGCGGAGCGTAAGCCCAAGGAGGAGCGTGACGAGGAGCAGCTTGTGAAGGATGTCAAGCCCCTTATCGAAGAAGGTGGCAAGATCCTTACCGAGTTGAACGGTAGCGTCCGCGCTCTGGACCCTGATGGTCGTATCCAACAGAACGCTAAGTCCAAGTCGCAAACTCGTGAGGCTACTCCCGAAGAGCATCACCTTGCCGAGTGTTTGAAGGAGGTAAGTTTGAACCTTGCGACACTCCCAATATGTGGATATATGTTGACCTGTCTGTAGTTGACTGGTACCATCACCGAGACTGTCGAGGGTGCCAAGCGCAAAATTGAGGATATGCCTCACGCGAAGAAGGAGCTCAACCCTTTGTGGGGTCTTCTCACCGAGCCTCTCTTCCAAATTCTTGCTGCCGTCGGCCTGCTGTTGACCGGTGTCCTCAACCTCGTTGGCCGTCTTCTCAACGGTCTTGGTCTCGGCAAGATTGTTGATGGTCTTTTGGGCACTCTGGGACTGAACCGTCTACTCGACGGCCTTGGATTGGGCAGCTTGACCGCTGCCCTCGGCGGTAAGAAGAAATAAGCGGGTTTGACGATGATGATATGACTCGATTCTCTTGTACTATGTTTCTGAACGGGTAATGTTGATGATGGATTCGTTGGACAAAGGGAAGCTCTTTCGGCGCATGTCTTGTATTTGGAGTGCCAAAATATTCGGATTGGGTGTGTATGAATAGCATGATTGGATAATTTTAGCCATTGATTTGAATGATGATTTTCGACCACATGTTGCACTCTACCCAACGGTATTTGTCGTGGCCATCACTGCTGTAACCAGTATCGTTTGATGTTTGCGACATGGTCGGCTTCGTCGTCCGTGTGCTTGTTTGTATGTCAAAAAGAGTAAAAGAGAAATGAAGGAAAAATACAAAAGAAACCTAATGAGAAATGTCGTCGAAGCACAATAGATTTCCTCTGTTTTCGTTCTTCTTCCACTAGGTAGACACGATGGATGGAGATGGATGGATTGATGGATGGATGATGGTTGGGGGCTGTCATAGTCATGGGTACCTACCTACGAATACCTAAGGTGAAGGTGAGAGAAGTGGAGGCGCGCCATCAACGAAAGAAGCTAGGGCGGGTGCGACCTTTCCGGCGAGTTCAGGCAAGAACCATAGTTTGGCTTTGATCGCAATCTGCTCTTTCCATCACATTCACACTGAAGTGTCCTGTATTCGTACACCCACAGATGGGTGGCTGCAAATGTCGGGCAAGTCGCGCAGGTGCGGACAGGGATTGGGCTGGTTCATCGCGCTTGCCGCTCTTCAAAATCCATGTGGCTTCCCGCCCCATCCTCCATCCCAACCCATCCTTTCCCTTCGCGGCCATCCGTCAAGCCCGCTGCGGCCATCGTGAACCACTTTTTGGGCCAGATGAAGTGAGCCAGCACATAGCACCACTATTGTACGTCTCCAGTTCCAAACAAACAAACAAATAAACAAACAGCCACTGGTTGGTTGGTTGCATTTCATACCGTATTTCCCGAGTGCCACTGCCGGCCCCACGGTTTAGAGTTTCCGCATTATTGATTCCCCGGATCATAATGGCCTGACTCGTCTCCTATCCCCGGCTTTCTTCTGCAATCAAGGCATGTTCTCGTCAACATAGGTATCCGTACTTTGTTACTCTTCGTCGCTCCAGAGCCCACATGTTGAGGGGCTTCGTTGAATAATCATAAACACTCCAGGGTGCAAGGTAACACTGGTACGTGGATCACCCGGCGCCTTATCGAGGTTATATATACATTGTACAACGTACACAACACCAAGGCCAGGGGAGAGCATTCTGTTTCCTAGTGTACGTAATACTCGCTGCATACCTAGGTACCTATGCTGGACTTCTGATGTGAAGCGTCCAAGGTTGATTTGAGATATCCCCACATCTCGGTTGGGAGCCTCGCACAGCAACAGTCATATCTCAACCACGTAAGACCGCTAGAGAAATTCTGAAAGGAAAGAACCGTGTCGCAAAACAATAACCGAAATATACTTGATACATGTTACCAGGATGTTACGACAATGGCTTTCTTCATTGTTGTGTGTTCGCTCTTATTTCAGAACTGCATATTAATTAATCTACTTCGTTTTCACTCTAATAACACGCAGGACCGAAGCCAACGCGAACTGTCCTCATTGACTTGCTGCTTAAACCTCCATTACTATAAAACTTTAACTTATCAATCCAAACTCTCCGATTGGCTTTCTAAGCCCATGACCGGCGCAGCATTCCAGCCAGGTCCCATGTCAGGCGGCATCCCCGGCGACAGTGAGGCAGAAGGCCGTCGAGAGCGGAGACACTGTTCGCCCGTGCCTTAACTTCGGCAGTCAGTTCTGCAACAACAAGATAAGATAAAGACTCGCCGAATCGATAAGATAAGATAGAGGGAGAGCATCTCCAATCGATAAAGCTCCCCCTGGACACACACCTACGTCGACGCATCGATGCAATGCACCGACCTCAACAACACCCGGCAGTGACGTCAAACCACTCACCCGGAGCTCTCCAGGCGCACACCGCATGACGGCATCACCACCACAGACTGATGTCAACCGCCGCAATCAGCCAGAAAGCCCGCAAATCGCTCGCGCACCGCGCGCAGGTTACGCCGTACCAATCCCCTTTTTTCCCCACCCCACCCTGCCACAGCAGCAGCTTGCATGCATGCCTCTCTGCTCGTGCCATACGGGAAAAGCCTGGCGGTCCTGCCCTCTCTCTCCCTCTCTCTCCTCTTTCTCTCGCCCGTTGACGCAACTGCCCCTCCGAGCTGAGACTCTGTGCCCCTCTTCGGAATCTCTCTCTCTCTCGAGCTACCCAGCTCTTGCCGTGCTTACTTTACCCCTCCAGCTAGACAGGTAGCTCCCTACCTATTTAACTCAAGTGTCTCTCTAGTCCCGTTCTTCCGTTCTTCCTTTGATCTACACAGCCTCCAAGCAAAAGCAACAAACAACTTCAACATCCCCTTTACTCTACCAAAATCAAACAAATCCCAAACATGCCTGAGGGACGCCAATCTCCTTCCCCTGAGCGCCAGACCGGTGCCCAGCAGCAGGACCCCCCCGCCTCCGGTACGGGTACCGACGACGCTTCCAACAAGGACGCCACCAACAAGGAGTCTCTCAAGGTTCGTATTCACGCCCTGCTGCCTCACTCGTCTCGCGTGTTGTTTGGGAAGCGTCTGACAAGATTTTGAAATAGAACCTCTCCTCGAACCCCAAGGGTCCTATGGACGACAACCTGAAGGAGAAGTTCGCCAAGACCCAGTGAGCCCTCCGCTTTCATCGACGAACGGAAACCAGGCATGATAGCAGGACGGCGTCGGGAGCTCCGGGCCCACGACATGAAGACATGACACATTTTTTGTTTTTAGCAAGGAAATCACAAACAGTGATGCTGTACCATAGAGCATCAGTAATGCCAAAAGAATTGCATTGATATCTCAGTTAGTCACACGACGGTGGCTTGTCTCCTGTGTAATGCCCACATGCTATATGCATTGTACCCTCGCATGCCTTCAATAGTCCATGTTGCACGCTCGTGCGTTTGGCCAGTGTTTATTATCATTATTGCCATTGCATTTTACTTTGCGACGATGGATACTACCTTAGTGACGCACAAAGTCATGCCAAAGTGCCAGAACGGTCAAGTGACCCCAGCTTTTTTCATTGACGCAAACGCTACAAGCGGTTCAAAACTAGACTCCTCACACGTCGCACCATTGCAAACAGTCATGCGGACAAATCATCGATGCCATAAGCTTGCATTGAAAACTCGTAAATACCTAGAGTGCTCGAGGAAGGACCCACTTGTGAAGCAGTCATTATACTGTCGTGCCTAATAAACCCAGCCAACGCCTGCCTTCATTCAACCTTTTTGCGTCCCACAAACATGGTCAATTTCTTTACGACGACTTCTCATCGGTCGCAGCCGAGGGCTTGGACAGAGGGACAGCCGTCGTGGGGTCGGGGTTGGTGGGAGACTGGGTGCCGATAGTCTCGCCAGTGGCAGGAGGAACAGACTTCTCCTTCTCCTTGCCGAGGAATCGCTCGAGGCCGGAAGCCTTGAGGGCACTACCGCCATGCTCTTCCTTCTTCAGATCCGCGAGGCGGCGAGCCTCGGCGTGGATATCCTGCACCTGTCTTGAGCCAGTCTCGTAGAAACCCACAATCTTCTTGCCAGTTGGGGAGCTAGTAGCCTTCTCAAAGTAGGAGCTCAGGCCGCCAAAGATGCCCTGGGCCTTGGCGGTGATGCCGTAGGACTGGTCAGTGGCCTTGGCGCGGTCGGTTGCGTGGTACTTCTGGTCGAGGCTCTGGAGGGTGCTAAAGAAGCGGCTGGAGACGCCGTGCTGGCTGTCGAGCTCAATGGCGCGCTGAAGAGCGGCATCGCCGACGACGTAGCCCTGGGCGAGATATTCGGCCAGGATGCGGGAGCGGGGTTTCTCCTCTTGGGTAATGTCATCCGAGTCGCGGTTTGCGTTCTCCTTGTGGTGGGGGACGTCTTCGGAGGGGTCGCCGCCGGCGCTGGTGACGGTGATGTGAGAGGTGCCGAGCTGGGTGTTGTTCAGGAGGAGAGCCGTCTTGGCGGCAGTCTCCTTCTCGAAGGTGACGGCAGCATCCTTGGTCTCGCCGGAGGGAGTGACCTCGATGTTGGTGATCTTGCCGCTACGCAGCGTTAGCAGGTGGCCAAGAAATGAGACGGAGGGATGTAGGGTGTCAGGCCATCGCAGGCTGCGACGTGCCGGAATAGCGGGCAGCAGACTTACCAGAAGCTGAAGAAATCCTTAATCTCCTTGTCTTCGGTCGCGGAAGCGATGTTCTTGACGTGAACGGTGGTGTTGGACATGATGGCGATTGGCGAGTTGCGGTGTGTTGTGTTGTTGGGAGAAAGGAGGGTGCGTTGCAGGAGGGAACTTTGTGAGGGGTAATGGGAGACTGATGGATGGGGGTATCAATCAAGGGAGCAAATGCAGGCTGGTCCCGAGTCGGTGTGTGTGCGTGTGTGTGCGTGTGTGTGTGTGTTTGTGTTGGGAGAGAAGACAACAAAGAATTGGCGTTGTTTTCAGGATTGTGTGGATGATGGTTTTATGTAGTGAAATCTGGACGGTCACTATGGGAATGTGGGAGGAAAGGCAAATGATCAGACGAAGGGTCATGAGGACGCGCTTTACGTTTTTGAGCCAAAGAAGAGAGCGGCAGAGGCCAGGGGCAGAGCAGAGGCAGAGGCAGAGGCAAAATAGAAGGGCGGCCTCCATCCGGGCAGCTAGCTCGCAGTCCCACCGCCCCTCGCACGCATTAGCATTAGACGAGGGGGAGGGGGGGGGAGGAGACGGGCAAGCAGGGGGGAGGGGCAGGGACACATACGAAGGCGAAGGCGAAGGCGAGCACCTTCCTCCCCTTCTTCCCCTTCTCTTTCTGCCTCTTACTTGCCCAGTGTACACAGGTGTGGGCATGTGCACGAAGTTCTAGGCAGGAACGACAGGAGCAGAAGAGAAGGACCAACCAGCAAGCGCTTCTTCTCCAGCTCCAGATCCGGGAGGGAGTGAGAGGCGAGAGGCGACTGTCAGACGTCATCGGCCGCGAAGACGAGGAGCTCGTGCCAGGACGGGTGGGGGTGGCTCAGCTGGAGCATGGACCACGGATAGCCCCACTAGCAGCGCCACACTCAAGCCACGTACCTCCGCCGGCGAATTTAGCACAGACGCTACCTTCACATGCATCCGCCTTCATTAGCTATCCTACCTACCTACCTAGCTGCCTAGGTAATATGATGCACGTACCTACCTAGGTAGGTAATAGTAGCTTACCGCAGGTAGAACCTCCTAGAACATGGGACGACGGCGGCAGCCCTGACATTTCCTGCCTTCCTCTTTCTCGTCCCATGCGCCGTCCACGGCCCCCAAAACCAGATGACGCTGCTCGCTGCGGACACGAACGGTCTTAATTGACACACGAGTATGCAGATACCGAGGTACACATCTCTTCCGCCATCCATCCATCCACTGCACCTAATCTGACACTCGCAGACCTGCTAGGCGCTATGCTCGGTCAATAGCCTTCCTTGATTGCGACGCGACACCAGGGACGTGGCTTGTGGCACGCCTAGCCAAGCATGACCATGGATTGAGAAAAACACGCTCCTATTAAGACTCGCAAATTCGATATTAGGCGTGCCGGCTAATCGGACACCGTCTCACCCAATCTTCAGGTGGATTCGCTCGTCATACCTATCACTGGCGTGACGCGCCCACCCCGCCCAGAATCACATCCGACGCTTTCTGACTGATGATGAAGGTCGCTACGACCGGGAACGGCCCCGGTGCGCGCGGGAATACACTCGCGTCCACCACCCTCAGCCCCTCTACCCCTAGCACCCGGAACTTGGAATCCAGCACCGCCATGCGGTCCCCTTCCGCCCCGATCTTGCAAGTGCCCGTCGGGTGATGCCCAAACGTCTGCTCTCGGATCCACTTCTTGTCCGACTCCGGATCCGCGTCGCCACACCCGCCATCGCTCCTGACCTGCGCGCACGGCGGTTCCGCCGGCTCCAACGGACCCCACGGACCTTGGACGTTGCTCATGCTCCGCCGGGCCCACGCCACAATCTCGGCCAATGCTCCGAGGTCCGTCTCCCCGCCCTCCTTGTACAGATCAAAGTTGATCTCCGGCGGCTCCGTCGGGTCTGCAGACCGGAGCTTGACGTATCCGGCCGTGTTCTGTGGATGCATCTTCACCGTCGAGAAGCCCATCAGCGTAGGCGGTTCGTCGAGCTCTGGCTGTTCCACTGGAGGCCAGAAGCCCCGAAACGCATTCGGCCAGCTGAAGATCAATACGTCCCGTTCGCCGTTTGTCGAGAAGTTGGACCTGAGCAGGAGCGCGTTCGAGCTGTAACCGGGCCGCATGTACGGTCCCTTGCCTTGCCGCCACAGCTCTTCGCATGGGTCTCCCGGCGTGCCCTTTGCGCATCTCGGCTCGTTGGGGTTGAGGATGGCTGTGAGATTGAGCTGGGCGTACCCCACGATGGGGAATTCCTGATTGTCTTGGAGGTTCCGCCCGACACCCGGCAGGTCCGCTACGACTTCGATGCCGAGAGCCTCGAGATCGGTCTTGTTTCCGATGCCACTAAGCTGCAGGATCTGGGGCGAGTTGAAGGCCCCGCCTGCTACAATGACTTCGCGAGAGGCGAACGCTCGTATGGTCTCGCCTGTGCCCGATGCATTCCGTCGGAGGTCCGCGCCGTATGTGGAATTACCCACCACGTATTCCACTCCGATGGCTCTAGGCCTCCCGACACTCGTCTCATCGAACAAGATCTTCGTGGCCAGGGAGTTGGGTGACAGTGTCAGTGGGTACTTGGCCGAGCCATTCGCGTTCTTGACCGATAGAGTCTCCATGATGCGAGTGAGGGAGCTATATCGTTCCCATTTCTCGGTCGCGTGGAGGGACAGCCCCCAAAGCCCCTCTGTCGTGTCCCGATCCTCGCTGAGGAAGTTGCCGTCGCTCCCTAGCATCTCAATGAGCTTCTCCGGGTCTTTTCCGATGGATCTGACTTGCGACTTGAGCACCTCCATCACGCCCGGGTTGCTGAGGTACTGCGACCCGTTGCCGAGGTTGGTCTCAAAGTAGCCGTCGAATCCGTGCCCAGGAGTGCCCCTGTCGAGGTAATTGTTCCTCTCGATTCTCTCAAAGATGCGCCTCATGCTGTTATGGCTATCCCCGTGTTAGCATAGGCCTGCGCCCAGCCGACCCGATGATTCTCCAGTGTTGTGTCCACTCACTTCCACGAAGCATCCCCCGTGACGTTCTGAACGAAATCCCAGTCCCTGTTGCTCGGCAGCCACGACCCCATCGCGTTAGTGAGCGACGAGCCCCCGATCGTCGCGCCGCGGGGGTAATACACCCCCAGCAGCTCCGCGCCCTCCGGCGCTCTCGCCGCGTTGCCTACCCAGTACGAGCCGTTGGCGAACCTCCACGTCAGGTAGTTGTGCCGCCGCTCCGTCTCCTCGTCCGAGTGATGCTTCACGAAGAAGAACCAGCCATTCGAAGGCGTCATCACGTAGCCGCCGTTGGCGATGGTGGTCCGCATGTCCGAGCCCTGGTCGTCGCCCGCTTCGAGCAGGAGGGTCGAGTAGCCCGCGCGCGCGAGGTTGCAGGCCAAAGGCCCGCCGCCGGGGCCGGAGCCGACGACGATGTAGTCATAGGTGCGGTTCGACGGTGCGGGATGGGCGAGGGTCGTGAGTGGGAGGAGAAGGAGAGCTGCCAGGGCTGTGATGGCCCGGAGTACAGCCATGATGTTGATGCGACTGTTCGAGCAGCCTGGACCAAATGCTTGGGCGCAGTTCGTCTTCGCTCTCCTCTCTGGCCAGTCTTCACTGGGTCTCTTAAATACTCACTCGCACATCGCAATATTCCGCATGTCCCGACTTATGGCCAATGTCGTTTACAAACGTTTCCCCCTCCCTTGCTTCGCTTGGCTCGTCTGACTGCATATCTTCTGACTGCATACTTCTAAAAACCCCAATCTGTGCAACGGTCTGATAAGCTTACCGCATGATGTAGCGATGCGAGAGGGCGGAGTTAGTTCGTCCGAAGCTTGAAGAGATCCCCTGCCGTCATGATGCAACCTTACATGACAGGCCTGGAAGCACGATGCTCTCACCCTGACCGGCATACCTTCGAAACATGAGACGATTGGAGCAATGGCCATGCTCAATTGGCAACATGGATCAAATCACCATTGTTCCAGATGTCAGAACCGCAGCTTCTTAGGTTCAATTCTACCGAAAACCTGGCAGCGTCGGAACCCCAGGGCCCTTGCCGGAACCGGCTTGCTGCTGCTGCTGCTGCTGCTGCTGATTACTCATCTGGCCTTGGATGCTGTGACCCGGCAGGACCTGAACATTGACGGAGCCAGGCGACATACCGGTCCCTATGTTGTTTGCCCCTCCGCCGGTACCCACGGAAGGCCCGGCCATGTTCAAGCCGCCCATCCCCGTAATGCTCATGCCGCCATACCCCGGCTGCCAACCTTGGTTCGTGAGAAAAGCGCCCTGGCTCTGCATATTGTTTCCGTACGTCACGCCCCCTCCCGGCGGGCCGTGCCACGCGCCGGTCATCCCGAAACCCTGCTGCTGCTGCTGCTGACCCTGCCCGAAGCCCGCCCCCTGGTGGCCGCCGAAGACGAACTGCTGCCGGTTGGAGTCGTCGAAGCGGTGCTCCCGCACGTGCGCCCGCTCGTAGTCGGCGCGCCCGTGCCTCACCTCGTACAGGTACGCGTTGAACTCGTTGGACACCCGCGCGACCTTTTCAAAGTGCTCGCCCCGCACGACGATCGGCCCGGGCACCCGGTTCTCCCGCTTGTGCCACTCGGCGAGCGCCACCGCCGTCTGGAAGGCGTTGCGGATCTGCCGCCCGTTCCAGACCGGCCGGCAGTCGTCCCGCGTCGTCTGCATGTTCCACAGCCTCGCGGCCAGCGTCGCGATCTCGTCGCGGCTGAACCGCACGTGCTGGGACTCGTCCCCCGGGGCCGCCTGCTCGGAGAGCGCCTCCGTGCGGTCCATCTGCATCTCCCAGATCCTCCTCGTCTGCTCTTGGGTGAGGGGCGGGTAGTACAGGGCCATCGACATGCGCGACTTGAAGGCCTCGTCGAACGAGCCGACCTTGTTCGTCGTGAGGAACAGGATGCCCTCGTAGTACTCCATCACTCGGAGGAAATTCGGTCAACTACAGATGATTCGACACCTGCATCCATGCTACATCTCGCTACATACCTACCTCCCCCCGTCCGTCGTCCGTCGTCCGTCGCCTTCGACGCGCCCGGTTCACCGTGGTGACCACCTCAAAACTGCCCTGTTGAAGAACCATTGCGGCTACCACCAGACGCTGCCTAACAAATTTCAGAACCTAATCTCAGTAAAAACTGGTCTGTTTCGCACCTTCCCTCTGCTGTCTATTAGGCAACTGCCACTTCCAAACCACAGCAGTTGCCAGCACCTACCTTGTTGGAGCCAAAGTCTAAGCAGGTATATAGGTATCCTACACCCAGGCCAGGTGCGCGCAATCAGTAAGGTACGTACCTCCTTTAGGTAGGTACATACCTACCGCTATTACCACCTGGCTGCTTGCTGTTCCTTCCGTATCTCTTGCACTTAACAAATACAGGTAGAAATACCTAAAAGGAAAGGAAGGAGAGGAAAGGGTGGGAGGAGCCACTTGTAGTTCTCTTCTTCCCCGCCCGCGCCGTCGTCAGCTTTTCCCCCACAGCAAACCCCATAACTTTTCTCTACTGGTTCCCTATTCTTCTAGCAACCTATAGCTAAGTTATCCCTCTCGAGGCTCGATACCTACATCGAACGGACGCTTCTTCTCCATTCAGCCGCATCATCCGACGAACCCGGCACTTTACCGTTTGCCCCGGAGCTTCTCACATTGGCCTGGCTTCTTTCATCACTTCTTCTAGTTTCTAGTTCATCCGTCCACTCACGGCATAAGCCAGCTTCTTAGACGATCCCATCACCCGTTTTGTTTGGCACTCCGAACGGGGCACATCAACCAAATCATCCTCCTCTTCTCTCCTACCCTCCTACATTCTGTCAACAGGCGTACCTTAAAGAAACGCCCAGCCAGCTTCTTAAACAACCCCGTTGCCCGTTTTGTTTAGCACTCCAGAGGTAACGAGATCGAGGCCATATTTAGCGGCCTAAGGAGGGTAATAAGAAAGAGGCCACATTTAGCGGCCTTAATGACTATAATGAGGAGGGTAAGCGGCCTTAATGACTACGAGGAGGGTAATAACAACGAGGCCACATTTGGCGGCCTTGATGACCATAACGAGGAGGGTGATAAGAACGAGCGCTAGACACAGGATATATATAGTCTGTACGCCTGTCAATAAGCCATCTTATTTTATCTTTAATTAACAACCTAAACCCGCGCTGCTCTACCAAGCCATCTTAGTTAGTCATTCATCTGCTTCCCCTTCCGTCATGCCAATCCCATATCATTGATCCATCCAGGTGTCAAGAGACGCAGGTCGTCTACCTAGGTAGGTAGGTAAGGTAGGTACCTAGCCTAAGTAGGTAGGTAGACACAATAGGTGCTTCCTTCTCTGTGCCCTTCCCTATGTGTGCTTGTGCTATAACGGACGGGCACAAACAGTGTCTAACTCTAACCTCATAAATAACGTTTACTTCATCCAACCACCCTCTCCCTTAACTGCCGCCGTGTCTTTCGTCACTGTCGCAGCTGCGACTCTGCCCAGCGTTCCCCTCAACTTCAAAGGCAATCGTAACAGGATCCTTAAGTCCATCCGCATTACCAAGGCGCAAGGTGCCACGCTAAGGACCGGCCCAGAACTAGAGATCCCCGGCTATAGCTGTCTTAACCACCACCTTAAAGGTACTCAAACATAACTCCTCTTGTCTCCGGGGGCTTGTCTGCTCCTGACTAGAACAAGTCCCGACGGCGTTTCCCCGCATCCACAAGGTTCAGACAGGGAGGGTTGTAATGACCTCTACAAACAGCCTAAACAATCGATACTCTAGCTAACAGCAAGTGGCGGAGCGAAGCACACGTAGCATGCCATACAACGACGACCCATTTCCTCTCCCAAGATTAAGAACGACCGCACATCGGAACAAGTACACAG
This sequence comes from Colletotrichum zoysiae, assembly GCA_030867305.1. Classification (NCBI taxonomy): domain Eukaryota; kingdom Fungi; phylum Ascomycota; class Sordariomycetes; order Glomerellales; family Glomerellaceae; genus Colletotrichum; species Colletotrichum zoysiae. The sequence goes on along the minus strand of MU842824.1, from coordinate 77,161 downwards.
GTTACATACGGCCATAACGAAGCGCGTAGAGAGGAGAGAGAGAGACAAGGGAGAGGGCAGGATGTTAGCGAGGTGGAAGGACGGACGGGAGCTTGGACTCGCCACCGAGCTTAGAGGCTTACTTCACGCAGGGCATGCTGCTAGCTGACCTTCTTCATCTCTTTACCATCGTTATGGTTTAATATACGCAATATTAACCTCACTCGTTGCGTCCCGTCCCTCCACACTTTCTAGTTCATCCATCCACACATCAGGCCTGTTTCTAAAACCTCAACTCCATGCTATAAGTATTCAGCTCAGTCAACAACTCATACACGCCAGTGCTTTCTGGTTCATCCGTCCACGCAGGGATAACTGTATGGAACCTGGACGCTAGATGAACCCTCGGGACATAGCAGCACGGAACAATCCCAGTTAAGATCCTAGGTATAGTTAACAGATGCAGAGGATATCACTTACAACGGACGGACTTTTAGTAAGGGACGTTTCGGAACATATATGTATTCACTAGCTGAAGTCGATTACTCTATTAACCATATAGAATGTGCTGAGCCCATATAATTCTTCAGTACCACTAACGGCTGGGGCTAACCTTGCCCTCGTAGTGGTCATCAAGGCCGCCAAATATGGCCTCGTTCTCATCACCCTCCTCACCCTCCTCGTTATAGTCATCAAGGCCAAATGTGGCCTCGTAGGACGGATGAACTAAAAAGCACCGGCGTGTATGAGTGGTCAACTGAGCTGAATACCTCGGGCGAGTAAGACAGACTCGGCTCCGCAGCCCGGCGCCAAACAAAACGGGTGACGGAATTTTTCAAGAAGCTGGCTTATGCCGTGGGTGACGGGATTGTTCTCAAGAAGCTGGCTGGGCGTTTCTTTGAGGTATGCCTGTTGACAGAATGCAGGAGGGCAGGAGAGAAGAGGAGGATAATTTGGTTAATGTGCCTACCCCTGTCCGGAGTGCTAAACAAAACGGGCAACGGGGTTGTTCAAGAAGCTGGGACAGAGAGAAGAGGAGTAGTCCATTAGTAACGGGACGTAGGGACACAGCCTGGGAGACCGCATCTCGCGCCAACATGCTTCTTGTCGTGTTCCGTACCGGCCAAAACAGCTTAAACTAGCCTCAAAAAGTCTAAAATGTCCTCTGTGGCTGAGAGTATATAGTCTATCGTTAACGGAACGAACGTAGGGACACAGCCTGGGAGGCTTCTTGTTGTATGAACTAGCCTCGAAAAGTCTGAAATGTCCTCTGCGGCCGAGAGTATGTAGTCCATCGTTGACGGAACGTAGGGACCCAGCGTAAGAGATGCCTTGCATCTCGCGCCCAAATTGTTTTGGAGTGCTTGGACGACAGCCTTCCAGTCCATTGTCGACGGAATATTCGTTGCGTTGTCGACCTTAAATGATGAATGAGCATGCATTGGGGAACAGAAGACAGATTCGGAGTGTATAGCCGCCGTTTGATTACTTCGTAGATTGTCTGAGGAGACAATTTCCAAGGAAGCGAGGGGATTTGTTGGAGTACGAGACAAAGGGGAAAAGGTGGGGCGGGGGGAGAGGCAAGCGGATTTGTAGGGGAGTGCATCGCTGTTATCTGAAACGAGTCTAGGGAGCACTTTGTACCTACCCATCTAGGTATTTGTACGAGGTACAGTACCTACCTACCTAGAGGCAGGTGCGTCGCCCTCTTCTGGCATTACCTCCATGGCGTCGAGTTACCATGCCAAAGGCCGTCATGGTCTTGATCCAACTCCTCCTCATTGTGGGAATGTGAGGTGCTCGCCGTGGTTACGTGCAGGACGTTGGCGTTTTTCGTCATGAATGGGACGTGGTTGTCACGGATGCCGCTGTCGCCGAATACCATTTCCCTCACTAATATTCTGTCAAAAAGATAGCGGCGTTAATTACGGGCGGCAATTGACGCTCTCGTGCATCATATGACCAAGCACACTTGTGACACATCCCAATGTTCTTCAACTGGTCAATATGAAAATTCTACCAGAGGTTAGAGTTAGATTGGCATTAGAGATCAGATAATGGACCAGATTGAGAAACTTGCTCTTTTAAGTAATTGCCATTTAAAGCCTAGTCTAGCCTCTGCACTCTAACACTCTAAGTGTGATAGTGGAAGTCCAACTCCCAGTCGCCAGTCTTGACCTTCCGCTTGTCCTCAATCTCCCCACTCGCAATCTTCCTCTTCATCTCGTTGCAGTGGCGGATGTAGAACCACTTGGCAACCACGAGAAGCTGCGCCACACCCAGCGCACCAACAGAGAACGCGTTTCCAAGAAGGTAGGGCGCTTTCCTGTAGATCTGACCCGCCACGATTCCGGCGCTGTTGCCGATGGCCTGCTGCATGCCAATGGCCGTGGCGCGGCGGTACTGGGGCGCGACGTTGACGTTGAGCCACGTCAGGTTGAGGCCGGGGCCGTTATACACAGCAATGGCACACAGGAAAGTAGCGAAGAACTTGACGCCGCTGCTCGTCGGACAAAGAATGAGGATGTAGCCGACAATGCCGGAGATGTTGGCCAGGAAGACGAGGGGTCCACGGATGAGCAGCCGGTCCGACACATAGGCCGTCGCCAGGAAGGCGATGCCGCCGAAGAGGAAGACGGGGATGCTGAGGTACTGCGCTTCGATGCTGGTGCGGCCCATGCTGACGATGATGGAGGGGAGGAAGGTGCTGAAGCCGTAGAGCAAGATGTCCTGGCAAAACTGGATTGCTCCGCTCAGGTAGAGCTTGGGATCACGGAGCTCAATCTTGATCTCCTCCCAGCTGAACTCTTCACTTCCCATGTACTGAGCCCTCTGCGCAGCACGGACCTTCATCATCCTCTTCTCCTCGTCCGAGAGGAAGTACGCTTCCGAGGGGTCGTTGGGCAGGCCGAACCAGAGAATCGGCGCGATGAGAATGCTCACAACTCCCTCCACCTTTACGGCTTTGTTAGCTGTTGAAGTACAATCCTAATCTTTTCCCTGAAACTTACGATGAAAACCCACCGCCATCCGGCGTAGCCAGCGACCCCGTCCATTTTCAGGAGTGCATACGCGAGCAAGCCCCCAAAAGCACCGGCAATAGCCGAGCAGACGAACAGATACGAAACTCTCTTCGCCTGCTCGTCACGCTTGTACACCATTGTCAAGTACAGGTTAAGGGCGGGGAATAGACCGGCCTCGCACATGCCGAGGACGAGGCGTACGGCGTAGAGGCCCCCGATGTTGTGGATGAAACCAGAGAAGACAGTGGCCAGAGACCAGATGATGCATAGGCCGGTCAGGAGGACACGAGGGGTGACGCGCTTCATCATGATGGTCCAGGGCGGCTCGAAGATGACGTATGTCGCGTAGAAGATGGAGATGGCGGTCGAGAACTCCTGCGTCGACGCGCCGATGTCCTCGGGCATGCCCGCTACTCTGACGTTGCCGATGTTGGAGCGGTCGAGGAAGCAGGTGAGGTATACAACCATGATGATTGGCACGAAGTAAGCGTCGAGCTATATCAAAGCAACGGTTAGTGTCTTCCAATCTCATCGGTGCATGTATTGGTGCATAATCAACGAACCTTGAACAAGAGCTTCTTCTCTGCCGCGGGGTCTAGCGACTCGATCGCCATTGTTCCATTGTTGGACTCTGAGCGGTCGACATCGCCTTCAAGTCCTTTCTCCGTGGTCGTAGCCATCGCCGAATTTGGGCTGCTTCGGCCGAAAACCGCCCTCGAAGAACACGCGCGATGAGATTTGGGGATACGATTGAGAATCGAATGAGGGATAAGGAAAGGATAGAATTTGGCGTAGAATGCAGAAGTCAATCGTAGTTCCAGTGAACGTTGACTTCTGGGAGTCTGAAACTATAAACAAAGCTCCACGCCAGACATTGGGATGGGAGACGTTACCTTTATCTTTGACCAACACGTACCGTGCAACGGCAGATGTGACAGCACCCCATGCGTCGGTCCATGAACTAGCTCTATCTGTTACCGAGCTGCTCTGCAGGCATTGACGTACGAGTTCCCGGTATCAGACGTAACATCGCGCAAGGGAACATGCCGAGAGCTCCTTGACCGCACTCCTCACCCCGGCCTGCACACGGCGGTTCGTCAGATCGGAGGACCTCACCGACCCCTGCTGCGTGCGGGGGACGTTCCCCACCGGGTAGTGATAGCGCAGATAGCGCAGGTCCACCGACCGTCCTCGGAGTTGCGCCCCTATGATCCAGGGAATTGGCTCCAGGTTGGAGGCCAGGCAGGAATGGTGCACCGGTTTTCAAGGGTGTTCCACGGGTTGCTGGATTTGTCGAACCTCTTGTTGGTTCTTTCAGGTCGTATACTGGTGCCAACCTGGCAGTCAATCTTCTAGACGACCCAGCGTGGTGGTGAGAAGGATGGCACCCCAGGACAAGTTTCCCGTCACGTCGGGAATTAACCGATACGGGTACAGATAGGATCCCTACATCCCTACCTACATATCAGCGCAAGGCAGCCCTGCAGATCCCTGGGAAATGACACGATTCGGCCCTTAAGCAAGATAAGCCGCGCCACTGATTATCTCTGGGCAGCTAGGGTCGCAATTCGGTATCGTCCAGTAGAACGTGTTATACATCCATTCTATCGTCGGCTTGAGTCATACCCGCCGTTTGTGTCCATTGAGAGAAATCAAAACTTGCGTCCATCGCCGGGTCGGCGAAGCCCTCCTCCCAGAGCCCAAAATCCATCACCGTGCTCATGCTCTCGTCGTAAAACGGCTCGCCGAGGGAGCTGTTGTCGACGACCGGGAAGGGGACCCTCTGCCCAACGTTCCTCTGCATCGCACCTAAGTTCCAATGGCCGTCTCCCATGCCCGCCGGCATCATGGTCACTTGCGCGGGAAGAAGCCCCGTTGGCATTGCAGACTCCGTCGGTGAAAAGTCTGTCGGAAACGTAGGCAGGGGCTCGAGCTGACCATTCGTTCCCGGCATGATAGTACAGCGAAGGTTGGCAAGAAGCTCGTATCGGGCGCCCATATAAGTGTTACCCCGTTCCCCCATTGCCTTGAGGAGATCGAGCCCGGCGTTCATTGCCAGGGTGTTGGAAGAGTCGGTAGGGAATGCGACGCAGACCATTACAAGAACTATGGATGCCGAGAAGATGTGTTCTCCGTCCATGTATCCGTACGTTGCTGAAGGGCCCAAAGGTCAACACAATGACACGGATTGCATTGGGATATCAGATGGCTTACCGACAAGGTCTCTCTGCGCTGCGACGGTCATGATGTTAATGGCATCCTGAGCTGCACCGATGCACATCTCTATGACCCTCACCGTCGTCTGCGACAAGCCTTCTTTCCAGTCCCGCTCTTTCTCTGCGGGGTCATTGCTGCTGCGAATTCTCTGCAACCGCTTCTGGACGACGTGGAACAGCAACGGCCTCGCCGTCATATTTATACACTGACTAAAGTGAGCGCTGGTCGAAACGCTCTCGCGACTGATACTGAGCCGCGCAGGATCGAAGCGCAGCTCGTCTGGCAGGTCGCGGTTCCATTTCGAGAGGCTGAAAAGAATGTTCTGTACTGAAGTCATCAAGCGTTTCCCAGACTTGGGTGCCTTCTTGCTTGACTTGCGGTAAATGGTGTTGTGAATCTCGCCGAGAATGCGGGACAGTTCGGTGTAGTGCCGCAATACCACGGCCGGGCAATACTCTGCCTCTGTGGGCAATCTTGAAGGCGGGTCAACGCCGATGTCCTCGTCCTGGATGGTGATAGGATTGCCCGATTTCACCGAGATAATGCGGTCCAGGCTGTAGACAGACCACCAAACCCGCCGTCTGTGCTCGCGAGTGGCGTCATCCAGCGTCGCCAGCTTCGCCTCGTGGCCGTGCAAGGGGTTTTGTGCGGGGCCAGAACCGATCTCGTGGTGCAGCCCGAGCGATATGGCCATGCGGAGAGCCATGCCAATGAAGAGGAATGCGACGTCGCGACGGTTCATGTTCTGCATGAAATAGCCGACGAGGGCCAGGGTCTCGACACACAGAATCGAACCCTCTTCGTGCGTGTCGGGCAACAGGTTCAACGCTTGAGTAAAGTATTCAAAGCCTGGCGGACCTCTGAAGCCAACCCATTGGTTGACGGAGTAGAGCTGGCCAAAGGCCAGAATGATGAGCACCTTTGCGTACGACAGACATGCTTCCTTGTCACAAGGGTCAGGCGGCCCACGGTATGCCTCGACAAGTGCTCGGTCGAACTCTGCTTTGGGATCAGTGAAGGCGAAGATGGTGCCGATGTAGGTGTATTGCGCGGCGAAGAGTCGTCGGGCGATGTCAATAGGAGGCAGCCGCACCTGCGTTCTCGACTGCTCTCGCCGCGAAGGCAAAGCGCTGGGTTCGTAGAAGTTTGTATTTATATCCAGGCTGCCATCGTCGCCGTAGAAGCCAGAAAGATTCCTCACACTGCGCAAGAAGTTGTCCGAATTGCCTGGGCCTTTGAAACTCGTTGATGGTTTGTGAACGCTGAGTTGGTTGAATGGTTCGAGCAAAGCGTACTCATCTTCGAACTCCTCGTCATGTTCTTCAGCCGTGGTGCGATGAACCTTAGCGGCCGTGGTAGCCTGAGACTGCCGAGCAACAGACTCTAGCACCCTGTCGTTAGCCAAACCCCAGCCTTCAGGAACTTTGGTCTCCAGCCATACCGTCATAGGCCTTCACCTTGGCTTCAAGCTCTCTCAAATAGCTACGTAGTACAATCAGCCAGCGGTCATGATGGAGACGGTTGCGGAACTCACGTCTCGGTAATGGTGATCTTCCTAGTTTCTTCATAGGTGCAGCGCAAACCACCGTCCCGACATCGAGAACAAGCCGGCTTGTCCTTGGAGCAGTAAGATCGCCGTTGGCGGCAGTTGGCACAGCTATCACTCAAGTCTCAGCATACATAGTTTTAGTAGCAGGCAAGACGAAGGAGTCCAAAGCTTACGCTACTGGTCTCGAGGCTCCCGAATCAGCAATATGGGACGGGGATGGCGAAACTGTCGCCATGTTGCGGCATGTGCTTGCGATGTGACGATGTCTTCGGCGCACTCACGTATGGAGTGGAGATGGCGACCCCCATGGCATGGCAAGGGGTATATTTCTGGTGACGGACGGGACTCTGGTCTTCTCCAAGTTCAGAATGGAGCCAGTGACAAATGGAAACACCTCAACGACGGGGATGTCGACGCGGGGAACGCAGGTTGTTGGAGTCTCCAGGTTTTATGGAGAATTCTCCACTACGGCCAACGACACCGAAGAGTGAGACGGCCGTGGACAAGCAAACCGCATCGTCAGGTTGGTTTGCTCTTGCTGACCTGCGACTGACTGACTGACTGACTGCCTGACTGACGGACCTTGCTCAGGGGACGAGTACGTACCTCGGCCACTCGGATGATCGGCGGTGGGTTAATCCGTTATCTATCTGGCTGCCCACGGAAGCCAATGAAAAGCCTGGGATAAGATGATCCGCTCGGGGACCCACTCCGATGGCTACCGTTGCGCGGCTGGGCTTCGAGTTTCAATCATGCCTAAGTTATCAAGTATCGGCCTTCACTGTCATTCTAATTCGACACATGTCAGATCGGGGACCCACTCCGGCGCATCTCTCACTTGTGCTGCTTCACGGCGATGGTTGACCAAAAAAACCGACATGGCAATTGTGTCTGACTTGCTGTGGCTGGCCACATTGACGCTACTCAATGGGCTCCAGTTTCAAAGCATTTACCAACCTGGACGGGGTAAAACGGAGACGTAAGTTCGGCCCCAAGCAGAAATCCGATCGCGGCTCTTCTCCGAGTCCCCATTCCCCGATCTTTTCAGCGTCGCGGCATATTGTTACATGATCACAACAGATGTGTACAAGTCTTACCTAACATTGACATGAATATCACCGGCCTCTTGACCACATTCTGACCTCTGTCTTGCCTACATATTTCTCACTTCTTCTCCTAATCCCTACTTGTCGTTCCTCACCCTTGACACGTCTTCTTGCGGCATCACTTGGCAGCACTCACACATCATGACGGTCAAATCACATCGCATCCGCATTTCCATCGACCGAGGCGGCACTTTCACCGATGTTCACGCCTCTATCCCGGGCAGAGGGGATATCATCCTGAAGCTCCTGTCAGTGGACCCCGCCAACTACCAAGATGCCCCGACAGAAGGCATTCGCAGAATTCTGGAGGTGGTCACCGGGGAGACATTACCCAGAGGTCAATTGCTTGATCTGTTTCACGTCGAGTCGATCCGCATGGGCACCACCGTAGCCACGAATGCTCTTCTCGAGCGGAAAGGTGAACGCGTGGCCTTGATCACGACCAAGGGTTTCCGTGACTTGCTAGCGATTGGCAACCAATCTCGCCCCAACATTTTCGACCTATCCGTCACACGGCCAGAAGTCCTGTTTAACGAGGTTGTTGAGGTCGAGGAGCGCATCACAATGGAAGATTACACCGAGGACCTTGTATCTGTCAAAACGACTCCGACATCCGATGACGCTCAACTAGTCACGGCAGTCACTGGAGAGACCATTCGCGTTCTCAAGAGGCCAGACTTGGCAGCAGTCAAGACGCAGCTCGAAAAAGTGTGGGAGCAAGGCTTCCGGTCCATTGCAGTCGTCTTCATCCACTCGTATGCCTACCCGGAACACGAGCTGTTGGTAGGAAGAGTAGCCTCAGAAATGGGCTTCTCAGTGACTCTGTCCTCAGAGGTCCAACCCATGATCAACGTCGTTCCCCGCGGAATGTCTGCCGTGGCTGACGCATATCTTACCCCGGTCATCCGGCAATATATCGACTCGATTTCCGCCAACTTCAAAGGCGGCTTCGGTGCAGCCGCCACTCGCATTGAGTTCATGCAATCAGACGGTGGCCTGGTGGACTACCGCAAGTTTAGCGGCTTGAAAGCCATCCTTTCCGGCCCGGCTGGCGGTGTTGTTGGGTACGCGCAAACCTCGTGGGATGACGAAGAGCGTAAGCCGGTCATCGGCTTCGACATGGGCGGAACCTCCACCGACGTCTCGCGCTATGCGGGTGTGTACGACCACGTCTTCGAGACCACGACTGCTGGTATCGCTATTCAGTCACCACAACTTGACATCCATACCGTCGCTGCCGGAGGTGGCTCCATCTTGACATGGAAGAATGGACTCTTCAATGTCGGGCCCGAATCCGCCTCGGCGCATCCTGGTCCTGCATGCTACCGTAAAGGTGGCCCGCTTACCGTGACGGACGCAAACTTGTTCCTTGGCAGACTGCTTCCCGAGTATTTCCCCAAAGTCTTTGGTCCCAAGGAGAACGAGCCTCTGAACCGGGAGGTCACCGCCGCCAAGTTCCTGGAGCTGACAAGCGAGATCAACAAGGACCGAGAGGTTTCCGGTCTCTCCCTCTTGTCCCCTGAGGAAGTTGCCCTCGGATTCCTAAAGGTCGCTGACGAGGGCATGGCGAGCCCGATCCGTGCGTTGACGGAAGCTCGTGGCTACGAGGCTGGTGCGCATCATTTGGCTTGCTTTGGCGGCGCCGGCGGTCAGCATGCCTGCTCTGTCGCGACCGTTCTTGGTATCTCCCGCGTTATCATCCACAAATACTCGTCCATCCTTTCGGCGTACGGCATGTCGCTCGCAGACGTTGTCCACGAAATCCAGAAGCCGTCCGCCATCACCTACTCCGACGAGACCAAGGCCAGTATCCAGAAGCAGCTCGAGGAGCTCTCTTCTCAGGCCTCCTTGGAGCTGATGAAGCAGGGCTTCACGGAAGATCTCATCACGCACGACACCTATCTCAACATGCGATACGCCGGATCAAGTAGCTCTCTCATGATCTTGAAGGGAGCCGACTGGGACTTCAAGACCGAGTTCGAGGATGCCCACCGTCGCGGATTTGGCTTCCACTTCCCCGAGAAGGCCATCATCGTCGACGACATCCGCGTTCGAGCCACTGGCGCGGCTCGTGCCAAGGTGGAGAAGAGCCCCTTCGCCCAGATGAAGGCCGTCGAAGGCTCCTCGGCTCCCAGCCCCGAGCCTAGCGCCACCAACAAGGTCTACTTCGAGGGGCACGGGCATCTGGACACATCTGTCTACCAACTCCAGAGCATTCCCGTCGGCGCTCGCATATCCGGCCCGGCCCTGATCATTGACAACACGCAGACAATTCTCGTCACCCCGCTCACGACCGCCACGGTACTTGAGAGCTATGTTGTCATCGACCGTGAGCCGGAAGAGAGAGTCGCCAAAAAAGACGGCGAACAGGAGGAGTTCAGCCCTGTCCAACTGACTGTCTTCGGTCACCGCTTCATGTCGATCGCCGAGCAGATGGGGCGCACGTTGCAGAAGACTGCCGTATCGACCAACATCAAGGAGCGACTCGACTTCTCTTGCGCGATCTTCAGTCCCGATGGTGGTCTTGTTGCCAACGCTCCTCATGTTCCGGTGCACCTCGGGTCGATGCAGTTTGCCGTGCGCTATCAGCACGAGCTTTGGAAGGGCAAGCTTCGAGACGGCGATGTTCTTGTCTCAAACCACCCGTCCTGCGGCGGTACCCACCTGCCTGACATCACCGTCATCACTCCCGTCTTTGATGGACAAGAGCTGGCCTTCTACGTCGCTTCAAGGGGCCACCATGCGGATATCGGCGGTATCCTGCCCGGCTCCATGCCACCGACTTCATATGCTCTCTGGCAAGAAGGCGCTGCTATTGAGTCAACGAAGCTTGTTAGCGAGGGTCGTTTCAATGAGGAGGAGGTGCGTCGCCTGCTTCTTGAGGAGCCGGCGCAATACGAGGGTTGCTCGGGCACTCGTCGACTGCAAGACAACATTTCCGACCTCAATGCACAGATTGCTGCCAATGCCAAGGGCATCTCCCTGATCAAGGCCCTCATCACGGAAAACGGCCTCGCGACCGTCCACCGATACATGTATGCGATCCAGCACACAGCCGAGCACGCTGTGCGTGAGCTGATGCAATCCACGCTTGCCAAATTCGGCCCTGAGCCGCTCCTTGCAGTGGACTACATGGACGATGGTACTCCCATCTCTCTCAAGATCACAATCGCCTCCGACGGCTCCGCTACCTTTGACTTTACCGGCACGGGTCCGCATGTCCTAGGCAACACCAACGCCCCCATCGCCATCACGCACTCCGCCATCATTTACTGTCTGCGCGGCCTCATTTCCTCCCAGATCCCCCTGAATCAAGGTTGCCTGGCCCCCATCGACATTGTCATCCCTGAAGGTAGCATCCTCAACCCCGGTGCCGGCCTTGCAGTGGTCGGAGGCAACGTCCTCACCTCGCAGCGCATCACGGACGTGGTCTTGAAAGCGTTCCGCGCCTCTGCCGCCAGCCAAGGCTGCTGCAACAACCTGACCTTCGGCACCGGCGGCAAGGACCCCGTCACTGGCGAGCACAAGGACGGCTTCGGCTACTATGAGACCATTGCCGGCGGTGCCGGTGCCGGCCCGACCTGGATCGGCCAGAGTGGTGTACACACTCACATGACGAACACCCGCATCACGGACCCCGAGGTCTTTGAGAAGCGGTACCCGTGCATCTTGAGGCGGTTCCAGCTCAGGGAGAACTCTGGTGGCAAGGGTCGGAACAGGGGCGGCGACGGCACCATCCGAGAAATCGAGTTCCGCGTGCCAGTACAGTGCTCGATCCTGAGTGAACGGAGAAGCCGTCGGCCGTACGGCATGGAGGGCGGTGGCGACGGAGAAGCTGGCTTGAACTTGGTGATCGTTTGGGATGACATGACCGGAAAGGACAGGACTGTAAATTTGGGTGCAAAGGCGACGACGAAGCTTCGCGCGGGCGAAAGGGTCATCATCCAGTCACCCGGAGGAGGTGCCTGGGGGGCGCCGATCGAAGCGAACTAGACGAGCATGGACACAATGTTTTGAAGCATACTTCGGAGTTGGTATTAATCTTATTGACACGACTATTTTCTGTTCTAAGCCTATCCTGTCATCCCAGCAGGTGCACAAGCTTTTTACAAAGCTGCCGGGTCAACCTGTGACCGAGACATTGACGTGTCGAGAAAAAGCTCTCAGTTCTTTAGAGCTGGGCTTGACTGATTCGTTCACTCTTGCCCAGAGCCAGCTACTTGAGTCATTTGGACGGCGCTGCAGTCCTCGCAAACCGTCAACTTCGCCGCTCTTAGGGACGTTGTCCCACTACTGGTACACTTGTCTTATTCAACTTCTACCCCTGGAGGGTGGCTCACCTACCCGGGCGTCATTGTTCTAGGTCTCGCTCCATGAAAGACAAGAGTTGCCACGTTTTGGGTCTAGCGCAGGTGTCTGTTGCTGACGCGACTCGCCGTGTGCGGGTGGTGAGGGTTAGTGTGCGCGGGAGACTCCTGGGCAACGAAACGGATCCGGAGATGATCACATGCAAAGCTGGTGAGTGTCTTCTTCGGACCTTTGGCGCTCCGTTTATTGGATTTCGGGTGGCCTGGCTGGCACTCATCTTGGAACTAGTAATGGAAGGGGCCTCGGAGTTCCGATCATCACCATCGCCAGCGACGAAGCTGGTGGAAATGGCGTGTTCGGCGGAAGAGTCGTAAGATTCCCAAGCGTGCGTTTATTGTGCCCGATCGTACGAGAAATGAGCTCAGCCAGCCCTCAACGCCTCCACATCACACGTCGTCTTCCCCTGCATGTACGCCCCGAATATCACCGTCTCCTTTCTCGGGCTCGATTCTGGGCTCGTCTGGGCCGACGGGCTTGTCGCGTGGTCACCGGGGTCTATCAGGCCGGCCGTATCGTTCAGCATGGTCGCCGAGCTCTGGTGGCAGAGCGAAAAGGGGCCCGCCATCTCGAGGCAGTCGTCGTCGTCGGCGTGCGTGTCGACGGTTTCCGTGGTGATCTTGACCTCGCGCGTGACAAAGATGGCACCCATGCTGCTTTGTAGCACAGGCCAAAAGACGGGCAGCGAGGCGCAGATGGCGGCGATATCGATCTCGAGGATGGCGAGGGTCATCGGCAGCGGCGTGTACCACGTGACGTCGAGTGTGGGATATGTGCCGACCCGGGATCTCATCAGTTCGACGAGGCGCCAAATGGCTAACATCAGAACACTTTGTGCATTTGGGTCAGCGGGATGCAGTCCTACCTACCGTTGGTTCAAGAGCCCCCAACTTACAAGGTTCCTAGCGTGAACAAGCCGAGAACGCTTTTGCGAGATTTCTTGCTGGCTTCGTCGTTCAGATATAATGGTAGTGGTATGGCGAAGATGATGAAGTCCAGAAGCATGTTGCTGGTAGCATGAACTCCGTACAACCAGACCAAATCTTCCAAATTTCCCGACGCGAAACCCCAGCGAGCTTTCGTCGTTATGGTCCAATCCCAGTAGGCGGCAACGGGTACGCATGGAACCCATGCAAGGAAGGTATATACAGCACCCCACAATCCCGTGATGACCAGGACCGCGATGGTAAGGGCGCGGGATTTGGTGCCGCGCTCGAAGGTGCGAAGGTATTGTAGAAGGATGGCGACTTTGATGAAACTAGTAGAGGTGGGCAGGGTCCCATTGCAAATATAAAAAATCTGTTTCATGTGTCAGAGTCCGCGACTGAGGAAGGAAGCCGGAAGAGAAATCACCATCATGTAATTTGATATCTGCTTGGGGCTAAGGTAAAGCAGATGTTTTCCAAGCCCATGGTCGGTTGCTGAAGTCGTGTTGTATTAGTTGTTGTCCTCTTGGTGAATTAAGAGGACTTGGCGTACCTATGCAGGCCCCAATGGTCCCAACCGATATCGAGATCATCACAAGAACCAGAAAGAAGTCATCCCAGCCCCAGGCACGCACGACGAATATACGACACCATATCCTCAGTGACGCACATAATAACGTTAATATCTGCGTCGGCGGTTAAGTATGATGGCATAAACCGAAGACCCAGTCTGCTTTATAACTCACCAGGAATGTAATCACGACTCCAAGCAGTACTGGCTTATGGTTCAATGCCGGTGTGGGATCGTGAAGGTTGTCGGCTTTCCCTATTAGATCGAAATAGTTCGTCATGATGAGAAAAGCACGCCCGCGAGAAGAAAGCCGCTCAAGAGGTGGGACGAGACCACTTGCATATCAGTATGCCCTTTTGCTATCGCCGCAAGGTTCGGGTTGATTGTTGGCGGGGTTGCAAGCCTGACAATAGGGGTTACCAAGTCTTGAGGTCGAGTGCCGTATGGGATGACGAGTAGAAGTGGGAGGATTCGGGCCCTTATGGGATCACACAATGGAAATATCTGTCATGCTTTTTAGCAGATCAGTCCAGCCATCTGGTCGCATTCGACATGGCGCCACAAGCGCCTCAGAGCACAACTGTCGCGCGAAAACGACATCCTGGACGGCAGGTAGAAACACCAGGCGGATAGCTCTCTTCATTACAAATGTCTTGGCCTGACGGGCGCTCGCACGCGTGGCAAGATGGTCACATGGGTCCGAGAACCGTTTTAACTTGGCGAGGCCCTCAACTTCTCCTCGGGAGACGTGCCTAAACTCTACCTTTTGGCGTGCTGGGAAGAGATATTGACGCATGCGGAAATGGGCATAGACGGAAGGCCCCGTTACGCGGCCGCGTTGGGTTAGAACGGCTTTTGCTCAGCCGGAACATCGTCTCATGCTGACCGAGTAACCCACACTCCTGGGGAGGTGAGACACGCCCTCTTGTTCTTGCAAAGCGGCTGTGGGGTTCTGGAAGCTTGCGATGTGCATGTCTAGCTGCTGATCTCAGTGGATGCTTTCGGATGGGACCTCCTGTTGCGATACTCGATTCGTTTTTGTGGCTGTGGTGATAGAGGTCCACACGGCATGCGGATGCATGCAATGATTTGACATGACTCTCTCCTCGCCGTGATCATCGTTGCCGTGCATACCTTCCCTGAGACTTGAAGTGACGTCTCGCCTTGTCAACCGTTTCCCTTGTTTGTTGTAATAGCTCTCTGTGTCGTGGCTGACCCCTTGCGAGGTTCGTCCTTTCGTGCGGCTCCAAGGGTTCTTTGACTTTGACTGTTTCCTGCGAGGAATGCATGGTTTGATTGCGGGGTAAGAAGTTCACCATCTGGTCCCTAACCTCACGTTGACCATCCAAGACAGTGGACTACTAGTTGTGGCTTTGCAGCATTGACAGTGTATCTATTGACTTGTGGCGCGACAACCGGTTCGACGCTAGATAACTGACGGCCAGAAATCAAAAGCTGCAAGTTCGGGATGGAAAGTCTCCAAATACACGGGTTTGTCCGACGCCGCCTTGCTTGACCTGGAATATTGACGCAACTCACTTGGCTCTTTGGAGAAGACATTGATAATTTCCCTGAATACCGCACCGGTCATCATGTGGGGGTTCTCATTCGCATTGCTCTCGGTCAGCCAACTCGCCTTTGAAATGGTTAGCTTGGCATCAAACTTGGCAACGATAGTAGAACGTTTCAAAATCCAATTCTGTATATGTTTGTGATATCATACGCTCATATATACCCAGTGCATCCATGCTAGTCGGCCCCGCTCTATGACTACCGGCCCTCTAGTCCACGACATAGAATGGCCTTTGGTATGTTCCCGATCATATGTCCGAGGCCCGCCCAACCTTAACGAGCTATCGTGCAGGGCTCCTCGCTCTCGGAACGCACGCATGCTCAACCTCCAAAAGCCAAGCAACTCAACTGGAACCCGCAAGTTCCTCCTCAACCTTGTTGAGCTCATCCATCAGGTCGTGCACTGCCTTCTTCTGGTCTTCGCTCGCGGGCAAGTAAGGAGTCCGCGGTTGGAAAAGCCTCTCCTGGCCCTTCAACCCGGCGCGCGGCGCCGTGAAGACGGAGGCGGCGTACTTGACGGTCGCGATGCCCGACTTGGTAGCCTGCTCCGCGATGGCGGCCTTCTTGTGGAGCTCCAACGCCTCCTGGATCTTGCCCTCGGCGTGCAGCTTGTAGATCTGCACCGTCACGCGGGGGAAGACGTTGGCGAAGGCCGCGATGCAGCCTGCGCTGCCGGAGGCGAGGCCGCCGAGGAGGAAGTCGGACTGGCCGCCGTAGGTGGCGAACTTGTCAGCCGGCAGCTCGGCCGAAAGGCGGACAATCTTGGCGACGGCGCCGCACGTGAGCTTCACGCCGACGATGGTCTCGTGCTTCTTGGCCAGCTTGGCGATGGTGCTGCTGTCGAGGTCGATGCCGTTGCAGACGACGGGGAAGTTGTAGATGACGATGGGCAGAGGGGTCTTCTCGGCGACCTCGTTAAAGAAGCGGTCGATGACGGCGGGGGTGGTCTGCTTGCCGAAATAGGCGGGGGGCAGAACGAGCGCGGAGTCGGCGTCGTTGATGAGCTCGAGGACCTGCTTGACCGAGTGCATGCCGCAGCCGGCCATGATGGGGAAGTCGGGACCGGTCGCCTTCCGGGCGGTGGCGATAAGGGCCTTGCGCTCCTCGCGGGTCAGGAGAAACTGCTCAGCATTGGTGCCGAGGATGACGAGGCCGGCAAGGCCCGTCTTCGACAGGTAGGAATAGTACTTTGTTTGCGCCTCAAGGTCAAGCTCGTCGGTATCAGGGTTGAAGAGAGTCACTGCGGGGGCCCAAATGCCGCTGGGGGGAACCTTGGTGCGGGACATTATGACGGATTTATGCGAACGGACTAACGAGCTGACGCTGTGAGACGAGTATGATGGCGGGGTGGTTTCTGAATCTGAATGAGTTGTGGAAGACACGACAACGATCCAGGAAGACTTTATTCCCAGCAAATCGGCTATGCAGGCCGAGGCTGATTCCTCACAGAGTCGGGATTGTATCCGTTAGATAGGACAATCGTCAGATAACACGGGTTACTGTCGGATATCCGCACCGAATCTTGACCCAATTTCCCCGCATCCGAGGCCGAGACCGGCCGAGCATGGACAGGGGTATTTCCGGCCGTCGACCGAAGGTCCTTTTTTTCCACACCAGTACCTACTATTAATGAGCTGCGTGCACCTCAGCGCGCATGTAGTAGGCCATAGGCTAGCCGAGACCAGTAAGACGTAATGTTGCCAGTAGCTACGCAAAACCATGCGAATCCTACTTATCTAACACCCCAAGTCGAGAAATCTCTACAATAATTGCATAAATATAGCTTAACCTGCTGTGAGAGGAAACAAAAAGGCCCTGGCCAGGGATCGAACCTGGGACCTCTTCCATGCGAGTTGTTAGAGAACAGCCCTAAGGAAGAATCATACCGCTAGACCACCAGGGCTTGACGAGTTAAGAACTCACGATGTTCCGCTTGGATGGCGGGGCGATGCGGAGCTGGGTCATGTATCGATAGGAAAGTCTCTGGTCAGTCATAGTGTTTAGAGAAATCACTAGCCAAAGCCATAAGAATGCGGTTTCCAGGGAGCGCTGGAAGCGCTGGCGTCATGTGGTTGATATTGAACCCAGCGGTGGCCACCACGGTCCAGCCCTCCAGCTTGTCACTGTCAACATTTCGCGCTGCGTCAAAATCTTGTGGTATGAGACCTATTACAAGATGCGTTTGATCTTTAAAGTCCATGAGGGTGGCTATGTCGTTGTCAGGGACATTGTCTTCGAGACCATCTCTAATGGCATTCAACCTGGTGGTGGAGATTTGCCGATTAACCCCAGAGCAGGCAACATTCAAAGAAGCGAAGAGATACCCAGGTTGGAAAAGCTTCTCATCTATTCTAGTGCTATAGTACGTGTCTCAAGTGTTTTCTCTTCCCTTCGAACTCAGTGTGCTGCTCTAAGTACATGGTATTCTGAGTAACGCGTTGTGAAAAATAGCATATTGACTAGTAAATACCCTCTTGTACCGACATGTTTGGCTTGAACAATATTAAGTTGGGCTTGGAGTTCTTGTAATGACCACCATTCCCTCGTGGACCACGGTAATACTTCCAAGCCTTGCCCGTCTCGGTCAGCATATATCAGATCGCCAGTGTCAATAATGATCGCACATGAGCCACCACGTTGGTATTATCTCTCTTCCAAGTCCTCAAGGGCATCCCGCCGCCTGTGTCTTATCCTTTTGCCGTTCCTTCATCAGGCGACGCCGGTCGTGTATCGCTACGTTCCACTCTTTTACCACTTTGTACGCAACGAGTGCCCCAAGAGCTACAAGGACGCCGCAGGATACCAAAATCATCAGGACGCTGAACCAAAGAGCGGCATTGTCAGCGCGGCCGCCGTCACCTCCTTCTTTGCCCTCGTCAACCGAGATGATGACTTGCAATCCGCTCAGAACCACCGAGACGACGCCCATGACAAATAGAATGGGGACGTAGAATCGCGCCAGATACGGCCCATACTGGTACTCTACCCTCTGGAAGTGCGATTTCCGAAGCAAGAGGGGCGCGTAGAAGTTCAGTCGCGTTAGACGAATCTCCCCGTAGTTGTACCTCTGGGAAACCTCCCTGTCTTGGATGTCGGCAAGGCGCGAGGTAAAGTTGCAGAACTGCGTCCATGTAATATCGGCAGGGATGAGACTGAGGCTGGGATCCTGAGCGATGCGAAAATCAGATTCGTATTTGATCAGGTAGTAATAAGTCCGGATGAACCCAAGAGCCGCCCGCCGAATCCTGTCTTCATTTCCCTTCGACCCAGGTTCAGCACCAAGGTAGTCCCTCCAAAACGCATGCGAGCCAACGTATCGCGGCAGCGGCTTGATGAAGATTCGGTCGTTAATCCACACCAGATGGAGCTTCGGTTCCTCCGTCACAACGATTGTACGGCGCTTCACGATCTGGCGGTGAAGCGAGGAGATGTTCCGGCTGTCCTGCTTCGACATCCACCACAGCTTATCGGCCACTGCATCCAAATCGTCGTTGCAGAACTCGGTAGTCAAGAAATGGCGGACCTTTTCCTGGTCATCTAGACGGACCCGCGGGTGTCCGGGAACGTGATGAGCCGTGTCTCCCGCAACCCCCAAGCCCGGCAGCAACTGGTGATCTACTTCGAAGGGTGGGGTTTGGAGGTTCAACATGGTTATTTGTGTTGTAGAAGTCAACTTCATTTCCAACATCAGCGAGCCCTTTTGAGCTATCAGGCTGCAGCCTGCATATCACGTGTATGCAGTGCCACCTCACCTCACCTTGACCAGGGGGGTTTCCAGGCACCTATCCTGTCCTAAGACATGCTGGCGCCTAAGCTACCCAAAATGGCGATTTTTCCCCCTCGGTGCGAACTGCGCCATTGCGCGAAGCTCTTTGTGGGACGTCTTTTTCTCACACATGATTGACTTGCAGGGGTCTTTGCACACAAATGCTTTGGCGGCATTCTTTAATACGCTCAATGTCAATTTCAGTCTAATCAGTGTCTTTTATTTGAGTTTCTCTATTTCCCTGTCTATATATCTCCCTCATGGCCATCTCTGCCTCTGCACCCCTCCATCGTCGCCCGTCCAGATGTCTAAGGCAAAGCTGCCTCCCTTGACCAGGATAGAACAGCCAACAGCCCCATCGAGACCACATCCCCTGTTCCTTCATCTGCGTCCTCGCGCGGTGTCCTATCGTGTCCTCGATGAAGGCGCCTCTCGGTATCGCCAACCGTGTCGGGAACACCCTGGATAAATAGTGCTGCGTGGACGCCATGTGTGGTTTGTCATGCCAGAAGAACATGGGCGTCAGCGGTACCTTGGTCGTCGGATGCGACTGCGGAACGAATTCACGCTTCAGCTTGGCCGTCAAAGCCCGTAAATGCGGAAACTCTTGAACATGGGCGGACTCGGCATACTGCAGCATCCGGACTGACGGCAGGCAGATGTACTTCACGGGGCCCTCTTCATCTGCGTCGTTGGTCTCCATGACATCCAGCATGGGCGCCACAGGGACGTCGTGGACGAGTGTCCAGTCGTGCTGGTGTATCCAAACGTAAGGCGTCGCGGTTATCCTCAGAGCTGTCCGCACAGCCAACCCGAACCCCAACCTCTCCGATGGCTCGACGAAGGAAACCCGTCCGTCTTTCGTCCGGCTCACGGTGTACGTTGTGAAGTTTGTCGTGACGGACACGGCTCGGCCGCTGTAGCCGTATTCGGCTTCTCCTTGCTCTTGGATTAACTCATCCTTGCCGTCGGGTTGGTCATATACTCCCAACACCAGGTCTTTGACGTTCTCCTTGTATCTGAGATATGCCGCCGCTCCTTCCTCTGTGACTTGGCCTTTCTTCAACCGGGCGACCTCGCCAACGCGCTCAAAAGTGTCGAGGACAACGATGATGCGACAGGCCAGCAGATCACCGCAGCAGAGGCGGATAGATTGAAATACTGCATCTAGAAGCTCAGTGGAGGGGGCCGATGGCGTTGGCGACGTCGTGACGATGAGCGTCAGGGCATCAGAGAGCGGTGCCCGAGTTGTTGGCCCGGGGGTGGTGGACATAATGGCTTGGGTGTTGTTCATGAGTAAACGGGGAAATAATTTGCAAGTGAGGCCGAGTCACTGGAGGAGGTACGTACTCGTCGGAGTTAAGGCTCGGGGCCAAGTGGAACATTGGGCCGATGGGCGCCGGCCGGGCCCGGCAAGCGACCGAAAGTAATTGTATTTTATTGAGAAAAACCCAGGGCATGTACATGGACTTGACTTGATTCGCAGACACAGGTTCTGATTTGATTGTCTAAATCAAGTGGCAAGCTCGGGTGTCTTTCTGCGACTTTCATCCGTTGACAGCCAATCCCGGCCCGGATACGAAGCCCTGGCCCCGGAGACCCATTTTCGGGCCCGCATCCGCAAAAAAATGACACACCAAGTAAGTCGATGAAGAATTTTTCCAAAAGATTGACCAGCCTGGGGGTCGAACCCAGAATCTCCTGATACCCTACTCTATCGTAGATCGTAGTCAGACGCCTTGCCATTGGGCCAACCGGCCGTTTCGGTTTTCATCCATTACGGACGTTGTTGAGTGTCAGTACGCCGTTAGTCACTTATAGAGCAAATACTCCGACACCGTTACGGTCTTCCTCTTTCATTGCGAGACCGTGATAACCAGAACATGACAATGGACTGGACAACTCCGAACTGGCCAACTCTTTATCCCTTTTTAATAACTTATTAACTTAATAATGAACTTAAGATACTTAATAGAGTTTTCACAAAGACGTCTTTCCAGGACACCAGTGCTTGTGAAGACACTGACTCTCCAAATTTGAGCCGGGGGGCTTGCCAGCCCCCAGCTCACCAAACAAGAAGCAATAGCTTGCCTGGAATGATTGGATGGCCTCCAAATCAGCACAGCATCCGATTTAACCGCAAGCTAAAGGACGATTTCGCGGGCCCGTGATACGACCTGGCTGTGGGGTGGCTCCTTGGCGGTCGCCGTGGGTTCAGGGAGGTGGCGGATGAAGGTGTCTATCTTGGGGCGGGAGAGGAGCCTCGAGAAAAAAAACACGAGGTCCCAGAGGCAGCCTCGCTCGACCTGTTCGCGATGGTTTTCACGTTCTCTCGCCTCCTCATTTCGTGACGCAAAGGCGGAACGATTCGGGGCACACAGAAGGCGGCTGCCAAAAGGACGATGTGTCGACATCTAAGGATACTATCATGACTATCGGAGACTTTGTTTTATCTCTGTGGTAGCCAGAACGTAATATGTCAGTCGAATTCCATGCCATTTTCGATTGTACTTGGATTATTTCGGATCGGAGAGAACTCCCCTCGACGGCGATTCACTGGACTCACTCTGTTGAAGGCATGTTGAACCCGAGGCCCCGACACAGCAGCTTGCCCAACGACACAGTCCCGTTGCCCGCCGTTTGAAGCTTCCTTTCTCTATCTGTATCAGCCCTCCCCGCTTGCTGCCATCATACTCCGCCGCAGGCCAAGAGTATATTGCAAGGGGCTCTCTTATGGTGTTGTCGAAGCTCGAGTTCACTGCTTCGGCGTTTTTCGGCCGATCCGTGTTAACGCATAAAAAACCCGCCTCGAGAAATAACCTCCGGAAACTAGGGCGTGGAGAACATCTCGGTACAAGACAATTCATTGAAAGCCTCGGGGCTTCGGTATATCTCATCGACTTCCCAGCGCAGCAAGCATCCATCGTGGTCTGTACCCCATCATAGACTTTAAAAACAAAAACGTAGCTTCGGCATCAGCGTCACCCATTCAGGCCATTCACGAAAGTGTTTAATATAAAGGTATTAGAGTCACTTCTTGTAAACAGGTCTGATCGCAGGGGATGCAGCCCACCGTATAGATTTCCAGCCCCTTCTCAACCAGGTCAAACAGCAGGATGCTATACAAGTAAAGGATGCTTAAGAGACGGTTATCGTACTCAACTTAGAAACCTAGTGAAGCCTGTTCTCATTCATGATACATACAACCGCACCGTGGTCATTATGTTCAACAACCCATCTCTCGAGGGCATCGTTGAGGTAATTCTGATCACGTCTTTTGGAAGAAAGAGCCCGAGACGCTTGACCCCAAGTGAAAGCACTTGTTGCACTACTAAACTACACTTTCTGTCTTCTTTTCACTCAAACTGTTGTTGCCGTCTTCTGTCAATCACCTACTCACTTGTATTATCCTCACCTACTTAAACTCTTCTCTCTCTCTAACTCTTACCTCAGGCCGGCCAAACAACTCTAGCCAGCAAGATGAAAACACACTCAAGCGTGCAGCGGGCGTAAAATCTCTGCTCTTATTTCCTTGTATGCCTTTCGAGACGAAGGTGTTCATAGGACAACGAGCGCTTGCATCTCACTATTATATGACCTAGGCAAGCGCAGACTACGGTTGAATAAGGGTTTGATATCACCGGGGTACGGGAGCTTGCAGAACTTCAGCCTTCCAAGTCAAGAGACCCCTACCAGGCCGACCGCTTTCGAGGTTTTATATTACCATTACCGTCTTTCTTGGCTTCCCAAGCTAGTGGCCAGGTGATCGACTATAACCCTTTAGCAAAATACTGATTTTCTATATCTTTGCAGCAAATATCCGGCTGCTTGACCTAAAAAAGTCTACTATGCTATTCTTTTTTAAACTAGGAGACGCAGAAGCTCATTTCAGGATATTTTCTTACTACCCAAGCCCTTTGTTTCCTAGGAATGAGGGTGAGAGGCATGAGCTGCCTCGTAGTATTAATGTGTCAGTAAGTCATTAATATAACGGTACGTGCTCGCGTGGCCAGATCTCCAGGCCACGCATGTATCTGATCAGATAACTGCTGAGATTGCTTTTTCGCACGGCACAAGATTTCACAAACGTCCCGGCCGTCACTCATTGGCACAAAGGTTGCTGTTTCCTCTCTCCTTTTTCTCTTCTTTTTTCCAAGGTCGCACAGCGTCTGGTAACCATGGCGGCGGCATGGGGCGTGCTGGATGTTGGGACGAGACTGAGAGTTAGCTTCCAAAGGGCGGAATTGCTTTTTTCGATCAAGCACGACGTTTTGGGACGGGAGGGACGGGAGGCGCAGATCGCTCCCTCGTCCCTCGTCCCTCTTGAGGGAGTAAGACAGACTCGGCCCCGTCGCTCACACCCGCAGAGGCAAGCGCGTACCTAGTTCATACCGTTTTCCGTATCACGCAGGGATATCACGGTTCTGGAGCGTATTTAAAGTGCATGTAAGCGTTACCTGGGAGGCACTGGCAGAGCAGCCCGGAGATGGAAATCAAAACGTAAAAGGCGGTCCCTTAGGTCGCACAGGTACACCAATCATGGTGACACAGTTGGAAAACACACAGTACAAGCATCATACCCAATACTCAGCACAATGCCTGGCGACGGAAACATCATCCAGAACACGAAACAGGCCAATTGCCATGGGTAGGTAGAGCTGACCCTGGCCGAGTTCGAACGACAAAGAGTCGTCTGGAAACGCACCAAGGCCGGGCCATGGCTCGGATGCGGGTCCACAAGAGAGGGAACTGACGTCGTTCATCCAGGCGGAGGAAAGACGATGCAACGCATCTGCTTCGGATCGAGAGTGCAGGGCGCATGCTGCAACGTGCGACGGATGCTTTAGAGTCGGATTTCGCGTCCATGTTTCGCATCGCAACACTTGGAACCGAGGATCAACCAGCGGGCTGGGTGTGTGTGTGTCTGTGTGTTTGGGGCCATGTGCTTGCCAGCGACGGGCACACGCGGCGTCGCGCGAGGCACGTCAGTAGAGGCGCATGCATCTGAGTGAGAAGGACGGGCATTTTGTCCAAGGGCGTAGGTAATTAGGAAACCTTGGCGAGCTCTCGTGACACTTGCACGTCAAGCGTTGCCCATCAGACTAGAAAAGTCGGGGAGAGACATGTCTGACAGTGCGGCGATGCTGGTGATGTTGATTAGCTAAGGTGGCACCCGCCCACCCACCCACACACGGGCAGATACTCTCTCGCTCTCGCCTTTGTCCGAATCCTCGGCGCCGACAGAGGCCGAGGCCTCCATAATAGGCCGTTGATGCAGTGTAGCGGGTGACTTGCGGCGGAAAGGCGGGAGGCTTGGGCTGCGACTCATGAGGCGTTGATTCGCACGGGACAGCCTCCGAGAGGCGGGATGGAAATACCGTAGGTGATTTTCACCCGCCCGTCTCGGCACCTGTAGGCTAAAGCCGCGTTTTCGTGCATGGTACGCATACTTTTGGGTCGTATCGGTCCAGGTGGAGGGGCGTCACAGTCGGCGATGGTGACTCATTTTAAGACGGGCTTGGCAACGTGCTTAAAGTCCAGAGTTGCGCCGAATGGTTGATAAGCCGTGAGCGACTAGAGCCGGCGGGGAGGTGTGAAGCAAGAGATTTGCGTCGACTAGGATGGAGGCCTCGGTCTGTTGCGGCGGACGAAAGAAGGAGTTGGAGACGTTACAAGTAGAGCGGCTACCGGCTTCGTCCAGCAGAACATGCTTGCGTACCTTATAATACCTAGAGCACGGCTTGCCATCTTTGGGCGCTCGTACTTCGTATTGATTGTTTGAAGGTGAAGTTTAGCAAGGAGGACGCCAAGATGCACGTTGGGGGGGGGGGCTGCCCGATCGTCATGCGCAAAGCAATTTCTCACACGGAGACCCTGTAAGATGCAAGTTACACATTACCTATGTACTTATTTAGCAGTGTGCTGTAAGGAGCAGTGTCTGGTGGATGAGAAGTCGGTCGGATAGATCTGCACGCAGAATTCGAGATGGGTGGGCGAGTGTTGAAATAGACTTCCATACTAAAGCCAGGTGCACTATCCGTACGGATAGAGTGGCAGGCAATAATGGTGCGGAAGGTTCAGTCGAGACGGCAAGACGGCAAGCTTTTTCGATGGCGGGGTGTTGAACTTGGGGATGCTGGTGAAGAAGATAGGTACGATATAATGTACGATGCATACGCCATACATAGGTAATTAGGGATACCTGGTACGAATACCTAGGATTATCCATCGGTTCAGACGCCGTTGGATATGCAATTTCGGAGAAGCTCCTCCAAACTTGGACAAAGCCGGTGGCTCGGGTTGTCGGGCTGGCATATACCCGCTTAGTAAGCGGCATTTATACCAGGCAAGGAAAGATGCAGTCACTCTTGCCGGATGACTCGTTAATGATGGCAAGAGCCCACATTCATGACAAGTCGTGGTTTTGACTGGTCAATGGACGGGCTGCGTGGCTTGATGCGATGTTCGTAGATACAGGTACCCGTGTGGATTCGGAGTATGACTATTACCTATGTCGGCGTCAGAAGGATTTCTGTACCTAGATAGGTAGACAATGTGGCAACGTAGCGGGACCAGACCACAGGCAAGAAGGAGGAAGCTGCGACCATCGGCTCTCGGACCCCGAGGGCGGCCGAGGCAGGGGTCCAAAAAGTTCGACCAGATAGAAACCTAGGTACCCACATGTAAGAAGAAGAAGGAGAAAAACAAAAGGAAGAAAAGGCAAGGAAAGAACAGGTGGAGAAGGGGCGCCACCTTTTTTTTTTCTCTCCCTCTTTCAGTCTTTCTCCACCCACCCTCCCGCCCACCCGCGTCGTCAGCTTTGCTCCTTCCTCCCCCACGGGCCACAAACAGCAACGGCAACATAACCCCCACCACAGGCAGGCAGGCAGGCAGGCAGGCAAGCACAAGTTGCCGTCTGAGGAAAGTGCCTTCGAGTGTTCTATCTGCGTGCGATTGATTGCCCGTACCCCGTAGCACTCTCAGCAAACGCGCACTACCTACCCATGTGGGCCTGTTTGGTTTTGCCTACTCACAAAGTGCAAGAGATAGATAGGTACGGAGCACTTTGTACCTACCCGTCTAGGTGCGATGTACAGTACCTACCTAGGCAGCTAGGGTAGGTGCTACCTACCTGGGTACTTACCTACCGTAGATACATACGTAGTTGGTTACCTCCTGCCGGAGGCAGGCGCATCGCCGAGTCTCTCCATGGCAACATTGCTTGTTTGATGTCTTGGCGGCTTACCTATGCTGCGTCGCATTCATTGGATGATAGTTTCCACCGCACTCCGGGTTTTTGCGCGCTCCGACTGTCTGACTCGTCGAGGATTGGTGCACGCCGGCAGTTTACAGTTTCCAATAACTACCTACTACATGGCAAATAAACAGCGACTACGATGATACGATGATGTAGGTATGCGTACTCACTGCCGACGAACTAACCAGCGCGCTAGATAAATACCTGTGTTTCGAAGTCATGCTCGCATCCCACCAATTGGCGTACGTGTCATGGATGTCTACTGCGCGGCAGCGGGTATGTTTCCAGGCCCATGGGTCTGTCCAGATACCATGCCATGCCATGCCATGCCATGCCTCACCCCCCATGACGGGCAGCAGCACACTACTGCGTACCTAGGTAAGTAGGCCAGCGCCGCTAACATGTTTAGCAGCCGGCCGGCACTTAAGCAACAATAAGTAGACACCAATTACCTGATTCGTACGGAAGGATACGTGTATCCAACGAATGAATGTTGCCGACTTGAGATATATGTACATTGTCAGGTGGGATGCCGCCAAGTAGCGGCAGCCCGCTGTTGTTCTCGTCCTTGTTGGTCACCGAGCATGTCAGCCGTTGACGCATCGATGGACTGTCACGCACAGGGCGTAACAGAAACCCTTGGATCAACCCCAATTCATCCCATCTCATCTTTCCCCATGCTGACCGCCTCCTCTTCGTCCAAGGATGAAGGATGGGAGAGGAGAGGGGTGGGGTGACACCCGTCGCTTCGTCTCGTCTCGTCCCCGAGTCCATGATGCAGCTGCTGCTGCAAGACTTGCCGACCCGATCGACCTCCAGCTCTCGGCTCACTTGCAAGCATCACATATCGCAAGCATGATGGATGGCTCAACATGGCTCATCCAGCAATGGCCCATGCCTTCGGCCAACGACTGGAAGGATCCATGATCCACACACCTACTAAGTAGGTATCAGTGAGTGCTCCTCCCTCTCCACCCTCACACCAACAGGTACGACAGGCGCCTGGGCCTCGCCGACAATTACCAGCTGCGGACTCTCAGTTCCGCGTTTGCCCTGGTCGCGTGCGTCTGCATGCCTTCGTTGATGTGATGTTGGGAGGGAGAAACGGCATACAGACATACAAATGAATACCTACACAGACACAGCAGAGCACGGATGTGTCCCTAGGTATGTACTGACTGCCAGACAGGATACCCCACCCCTCCCCCCCTCCCTCCCTGTAGGGGTCTTGCCCACTCTTCACATTATTAATACGACCAATGCAGAGTGTATATGAACGGACACGGATCTTTGTGACAAGCATCCGCTCAGAAACGAGACCTGCCTGGCCGGGTGCCCCACAGCGCGGGCTTAAGACGGCCTACATCCGGGGCCCAAGACTACGACCCAGCTTGTCACTGGTCTTGATTGGTAATATCCATCGGTTTGGGCTCCCGAAGTCGATCCGACCGAGCAACGATGGACTTGGCCAGCCAAGCATGCCAGGGGTGTCCCTCCTTATCCCCCCCCCCCATCGACCTAGCTACCGACTACCTACATAGGTTACTAGGTAGTAGTCTGTTGTCTGCCATACGAAGTACTTCTCCATCCCCGTCCCTCCCCTAGCGCTGCTCTGCTTTGCCTTACCTTACCTTGCCTTGCCTTGCTTTGCTTTGCATTGCTTTGCATCTTTACTGGTCTTTCCGATCAACAAGCTTCTTTTCATCCTCAACCCCCTCTCTTCCCACCATCTTTTGCCGTTCGACTCATCAACCGTGGTTGTGAGTCTGCCGGTTAATACTCCGCCCAACGACGGCTCACTAGTTCAAAGCATCACCACTTCTGTATGCCAACACACAAACAAACACTCTCTCTCTTTGCCACTCAAAATCCTTTGATAACTATTTCATCCCTTTGAAATGGCACTTTCCCCAACTACCTAATTGTCCCCTTTCCCATTGCGATCCCCCCAGAGGTATCCATCCCCGTATCTCCACCCCACCAACTACACCTTCGTCTCATCGACACGGGTCAACCACCGCCACTTTCCGGCCGTTCGCGTCTTATAATAATAAATATTTTCCGTCTCGCACACACACGCTCACTCTTTCCCCCGCGGTTTCGAACCACCATCACCAGAGTTCGTACGCTATCCTCGACCCACTTTCGCATTCGCAGTGGACAACGACCAAAAGCGAATAGTTTCTCAGCCCAACGGTCCAATGGCGGACCAGGCCTTTGAAAAGACGCAGGAGGCTGTTGCCGGAGGCAGCCCCGCCGCCGTCAACGACAAGAACACGGCCGACGCCTACCCGCCTTCGCGATCATCGACTTCGACCGCTACTGACAGTTCCGAGGAACAGCGAGAGGAGGCCCGCCGCAACAACCCCGACGGATTCAGCGCCATCCACACCGGTGTCTCGGTTCACCAGGCCGAGGCCGAGTTCGCTGAGCTACAGCGCGAGCTGTCTGGTTTGTCGCGCGCAAGCAGGGTAAACAGTCGCAATAGCCGCACCAAGCCCGAAGATGTTGAAAAGGCCGTCGCAAACGTCAACTCGTCCTCGCCCTCTTCCGACACCGAGGATGGCCAGTTCGACCTCGAGGCCGTCTTGCGCGTCGGCGTCGAGGCCGAGCGCCAGGCCGGTATCAGACCGAAGCACATCGGTGTCTACTGGGACGCGCTTACCGTCAAGGGCATGGGTGGCACCACCAACTATGTCAAGACATTCCCCGATGCCTTCGTCGACTTTGTCGACTACGTCACCCCGGTCATGAACCTGCTGGGACTGAACAAGAAGGGCGTCGAGGCCACCTTGCTGGACAGCTTCAAGGGTGTCTGCAAGCCCGGCGAGATGGTCCTGGTCCTGGGTAAACCCGGCTCTGGCTGCAGTACTTTCCTCAAGACTATCGCCAACTGGCGCGATGGATACACCGGCGTGCAAGGTGAGGTGCTCTACGGCCCCTTCACCGCCGACGAGTTCAAGCAGTACCGCGGCGAGGCCGTCTACAACCAGGAAGACGACATCCACCACGCCACCCTCACGGTTGAGCAGACACTGGGTTTTGCTCTCGACACCAAGCTCCCTGCGAAGCGCCCTGCCGGCCTGTCCAAAAAGGATTTCAAGGAGCAAGTCATCACCACCCTCCTAAAGATGTTCAACATCGAGCACACCCGGCACACCATCGTCGGCGACGCATTGGTGCGCGGCGTTTCTGGTGGTGAGCGCAAGCGTGTCTCCATCGCAGAGATGATGATCAGCAACGCCTGCGTCCTCTCCTGGGACAACAGCACGCGCGGTCTGGATGCCAGTACCGCCCTCGACTTCGTCAAGTCCCTGCGCGTCCAGACGAACCTGTACCGCACCACCACCTTCGTCTCTCTCTACCAGGCCTCCGAGAACATCTACAACCACTTCGACAAGGTCATGGTCATCGACGCCGGAAAGCAGGTCTACTTCGGCCCCGCCACCGAGGCCCGCGCCTATTTTGAGGGTCTCGGCTTCGCGCCCCGCCCCAGACAGACCACCCCCGACTACGTCACCGGATGCACCGACGAGTTCGAGAGAGAGTACGCCGCCGGCCGCTCGCCCGAGAACGCGCCCCACAGCCCCGAGACCCTGGCCGAGGCCTTCCAGGCGTCCAAGTTCAAGAAGCTGCTCGACAGCGAGATGGAGGAGTACAAGGCCCAGCTCGCGCAGGAGAAGGAGAAGTACGACGACTTCCAGGTCGCCGTCACGGAGGCCAAGCGCGGCACCTCCAAAAAGTCTGTCTACGCCGTCGGTTTCCACCTGCAGGTGTTGGCCCTGATGAAGCGCCAGTTCGTCCTCAAGCTGCAGGACCGCCTCGCTCTCATTCTCTCCTGGATTCGCTCCATCGTCATCGCCCTCGTCCTCGGTTCCCTCTTCTTCCGTCTCGGTTCCACATCCGCCAGCGCCTTCAGCAAGGGCGGTGTCATGTTCGCCTCGCTCTTGTTCAACGCCTTCCAAGCCTTCGCGGAACTCGGAAGTACCATGACCGGTCGTGCCGTCGTCAACAAGCACAAAGCGTACGCCTTCCACCGACCTTCTGCCCTCTGGATTGCCCAGATCATCGTCGACCAGGCCTTTGCATCCACTCAGATTCTCGTCTTTTCGATCATTGTATACTTCATGGCGGTGAGTTGTTGTTATACAGAGTATGGTGTCTGATAGAGCTAATTGTACATAGGGTCTCTTCCGCAGCGCCGGGGCTTTCTTCACTTTTTACCTCATGATCCTGTCCGGAACTATTGCCATGACCCTGTTCTTTCGAATTCTGGGGTGCATAGCGTTTGGGTTTGACCAAGCCATCAAGTACGCCGTCGTGCTCATCACCTTTTTCATTGTTACATCAGGTTACCTCATCCAGTACCAGTCCGAGCACGTGTGGCTTCGATGGATCTACTGGGTCAACGCGCTCGGTCTTGCCTTCAGCTCCATGATGGAGAACGAGTTCAGCCGTCAGAATCTCACTTGCTCTGGCGTGTCGCTCATTCCGTCAGGTCCTGGCTACAGCGACATCAACCACCAGGTCTGCACCCTCCCTGGCTCTCAGCCCGGCACCACCCTCGTTGACGGTTCGGCGTACATTGCGGCTGGGTTCAGCTACTTCAAGGGTGACCTGTGGCGCAACTGGGGCATCATCTTGGCCCTCATCGTTTTCTTCCTCATCTTGAACGTCACCTTTGGTGAACTCATTAGCTTTTCCAACAACGGCAACTCGGCCAAGGTCTATCAGAAGCCCAACGAGGAGCGCAAGAATCTCAACGAGGCTCTTGTCGAGAAGCGAGCCGCTAAGCGTCGCGGCGACAAGCAGGAGGGCTCTGAGTTGAACATCAAGTCGGAGGCTGTCCTAACATGGGAGAACCTCAACTACGATGTCCCTGTCCCCGGAGGAACCCGCCGCCTGCTCAACAATATCTACGGATACGTCAAGCCCGGCCAGCTCACGGCCCTGATGGGCGCTTCTGGTGCGGGCAAGACCACCCTTCTCGACGTTCTTGCGGCCCGTAAGAACATTGGTGTAATCCACGGTGACGTTCTCGTCGACGGTCTGAAGCCCGGAAAGCAGTTCCAGCGAAGCACATCGTATGCCGAGCAGCAGGATCTCCACGACCCCACCCAGACCGTGCGCGAGGCCCTCCGCTTTTCCGCCCTCCTGCGTCAGCCCTACGAAACCCCCATTCCGGAGCGCTTCTCGTACGTCGAGGAGATCATCGCCCTGCTCGAGATGGAGCACATCGCCGACTGCATCATTGGATCCCCCGAGTTCGGCCTGACGGTCGAGCAGCGCAAGCGTGTCACGATCGGTGTCGAGCTAGCCGCCAAGCCCGAGCTCCTCCTCTTCCTCGACGAACCCACCTCCGGTCTCGACAGCCAGAGCGCTTACAACATCGTTCGCTTCCTTAAGAAGCTGGCCGCCGCCGGACAGGCCATCCTCTGCACCATCCACCAGCCCAACGCCTCTCTGTTTGAGAACTTTGACCGTCTCCTGCTCCTCCAGAAGGGCGGACGCACCGTCTACTTTGGCGACATTGGCCAGGACGCCATCGTCCTGCGCGACTATCTGAAGCGTCACGGCGCCGTCGCCAAGCCCACCGACAACGTCGCCGAGTACATGCTCGAGGCTATCGGTGCCGGCTCCGCGCCCCGCGTAGGAAACAAGGACTGGGCCGACATCTGGGAAGACAGTGCCGAACTTGCTAATGTCAAGGACACCATCAGCCAGCTGAAGGAGCAGCGCTTGGCAGCGGGCCGGACCACGAACCACGACCTTGAGAAGGAGTACGCCAGTCCGCAGTGGCACCAGCTCAAGGTGGTCGTGAAACGCATGAACCTGAGCTTCTGGCGCAGCCCCAACTACCTCTTTACTCGTATCTTCAACCATGTCGTCGTCGCCCTCATCACTGGCCTCACCTACCTCAACCTCGACCAGAGCCGCAGCTCGCTGCAGTACAAGGTCTTTGTCATGTTCCAGGTCACCGTCTTGCCGGCCCTCATCATCAGCCAGGTCGAAATCATGTTCCACATCAAGCGCGCCCTCTTCTTCCGCGAGTCGTCGTCCAAGATGTACAACCCGCTGACCTTCGCCGCCGCCATTGCTGTCGCCGAGCTCCCGTATTCCATCATCTGCGCCGTCGGCTTCTTCCTGCCGCTGTACTACATGCCGGGTTTCCAGTACGAGTCGTCCCGCGCCGGCTACCAGTTCTTCATGGTCCTCATCACCGAGCTGTTCTCCGTCTCCCTGGGCCAGGCAGTCGCCTCTCTGACGCCCACCCCCTTCATCTCGTCGCAGTTCGACCCCTTCCTCATGATCACCTTTGCCCTCTTCTGTGGTGTCACCATTCCCGCCCCGCAGATGCCCGCCTTCTGGCGCTCCTGGCTCTACCAGCTTGATCCCTTCACGCGTCTCATCGGCGGCATGGTGGTCACGGCGCTGCACGACCTCAAGGTTGTCTGCTCCAAGGCCGAGCTCAACCCCTTCACGGCGCCTCCGGGCCAGACATGTGGCGAGTACATGCAGCCCTTCTTCGATAACGGCGGGCCCGGGTACCTTGCAAGCAACGACACGTCGAACTGCGAGTACTGCGCCTACAAGGTCGGCGACGAGTTCTACCAGCCTTTGGGTTTTGAATTCAGCCACCGCTGGAGAGACCTTGGCATCTTTGCGGCGTTTATCGGTAGCAACATCATCATTCTTTTCATGGCTGTAAGCTCCTTCCTTACTCCCTTTTGCGCGTCTCCTTGAGCAGACACTGACAATTTGTTACAGAGCAAGTTCTTGAACTTCAACCGCAGATAATCGCATTCATACCCAGTCCGACATGGACACGTTTCTCTTACTGTTTGTTTATTTTGGAAGCATTGGCATGGGGTTTCTCCCTCGTCCACTAAACCTTTAGACGGCTTCCTCGGCCATCGGGCATGGTTTGTTCCTGTCGGGGTTTAGGTGGAAGAGGGGGGAGGAATGGAGAATCAAAAAGTATCATAATTTTGGTGTTTTGCCAAAGAGTCAAACGACATAGACGGCATTCATTACGCGCGCATCTAGCGACATGGCATGACGACAATCGTGGATTGTCCCAAAATAGTATCCTCATAGACTTTTCCCTTTACGTAATTTAATAGACGCATCAAAAGAACGCACCTGTACATGACGAGAATTACTTGTCTGTCTCACTTTCAGTTTCGTGCCAGGCACACACGCACACACATATATATACATATATATACCACCACAACCAACGCATGCAGGTGAAGCGTTATTGACGCCGTCCACGCCAGCTTGACAATGAATGCCCCGATGCACATTTTTCAACCTGGACGTCCCGCCGCTCGAACCGCCCTCTCCCGCGCGAGACATGCATCTCACACCCCTCTCCACACGCGTCGTGACATACAAAGCCATCCACCCCCGCACTCGGAACCCCGCCGCCGGCGCCGGCCAGCACAGACCCAGACCCGCATCGGGCGACAGTCCTCCGTGGGCGGCGCCCTGTCACCCTACCCCGCCCAGCCGACGACGTGTTGATAACCCGGATGACCCCCGGCAAAGTCAGGGTATTTGACATGGCGGCGGACTAAACAGAACAAGCTCAAATACTGAAAAAGAAAAGAAGAAGAGAAAATCCCTGCAGCATTCGATTGATCTCGTCGGTTCAATTGGGCACCTCGTATCCCCGTATCTCCCGTCCCTGTTGAGGCTACAACACTCGCTTCAGACCCGCCAAATCTCCCAAACCTCACCACCAGACCAATCATGGCCGACCCGTCCGCCGCTCGCGCCGAGCTCACGAAGCGCCAGCTCCCCTCCATGACCCTGGCTACGGGCCTCGCCGACCTCCCCGGCGCGGCCCTCCGCACCGCCTCCGCCCAGGACACCGCGGCCTCCCGTTTCGCCGTCCCCGGCACCGCCGTCATCACCGGCGGCACCGGCGCCATCGCCCGCGCCGTCTCCCGCGCCCTCCTCCAGCACGGCCTCACCGCCCTCCTCCTCCTCGACCTCGACGTCGCCTCCCCCGCCGCCCGCGCCCAGGTCGCCTCCCTCCGCGACGAGTTCCCCGCCGCAGCCGTCGAGGCCCGCGCCGTCGACGTCACCGACGAGGCGGCCGTCGCCGCCGCCGTCGACCACGCCGCCGCGGCGCTCGGCGGCGTCGACTACCTCGTCTGCCTCGCCGGCGTCGTCAGCTGCTCCCACGCCCTCGACACCCCCGTCGCCGAGTTCCGCCGCGTGCTCGACATCAACACGACGGCCGCCTTCGTCTGCGCCCAGGCCGCCGCCCGCGCCATGGTCCGCGCCGGCCGCGGCGGCCGCGTCGTCCTCACCGCCTCCATCTCGGCGCACCGCGTCAACTTCCCGCAGCCGCAGGCCGCCTACAACGCGAGCAAGGGCGCCCTGCTGCAGCTCAAGAGCAGCCTCGCCGCCGAGTGGGCCCGCTACGGCATCACGGTCAACAGCGTCAGCCCGGGATACGTCGACACCATCCTCAACGAGGGCGAGGGCCTCGCCGAGGCCCGCGCCGTCTGGGCGAGCCGGAACCCCTCCGGGCGGATGGCCATGCCGGAGGAGATCGCTGGCGCCGTCGTCTTGCTCTGCTCTCGCGCGGGGAGCCACTTCAACGGGAGCGACCTGGTCGTCGACGGAGGCGGTATTGTTTTCTAGAATGGGGGGTGCGGTAGTCTCTTTTACTCGTCACCTTGACTGGTAATGGAAGAGACGGGCGAACATGAATTGCGCTGGACGGGCACTGGAAATGCAGCGGGTTTTTTTTTTTTTATGCGTGTTCCAACCGCGCCCTGGAAGCGATGTGAACTTTGTGGACGATTCTGTGGACCTGTTAAGCCAGGGGCAGTTGTCGTCCCATACTTTTTGACCCCTGTTCCTAGATCAATGCAATCGATATGGCGGTTAACATCTAACTATAGGATGACGGGCTGCCATAGAGTGTCAATGGATGTATGATGTCTGACTAACTCTAGTCCATGACACGGGTTGAGATATCTTGTTGCGAATTTTTGCAGACCTCCCGGCTGCGACCAAGGCCTCTGCTGACCCTGTGATGGAAAATAGTGTTTCTCATCTCTTCAAAGCCAGCGACACTCGAATTCGACGTCCTCGATCATATTAACTGTTAATTGTATCTTCCTATCGATGTTTCTCACTCATCCACGCTGTCCTCCCATTATTTTCTTTCGTTCATTACGAAGAGTTCCTCTTGCATATCGAATGCTGGTATCATGATTCGTGCTGGTACCTAGAATAACTCAAGATCCATAAAAGACCAAGCTCAAATACCGGACTTCTCAGCCTCGGCAACGTCATGTTTGGTCTCGTTGGCGTCGACTGATCGTCCGACCTTGAGGTTTCCGGCGGCGATCTCGTTCTCGAGGTCGTCGAGGCGGGATCTGGCCTTGTGGCTCTTCCAGGCCGGCAGGCCGGAGTTGAAGACATCATCCATTTCCTCGAGAGTGAAGCCCTGGAAAGCGTATTAGCACTAGGGGGGGTACATGGCATGCCGGAACTGACCTTGGTCTCGGGAGCGAAGAATGCTGTGTGGAGGAAGGCAAGGGCGTTGAAGGTGGCGAAGATGTAGTACATTTTGTAGTTGATATTCCACACTGCATGCTACTGGTTAGCGCTAGTACTGGTACGCAGCGACTATAGAACCACTCACGCAGGGGCGGAACGGCGAATGCCAGAACCATGTTCCAAAACCAGTTGGTGCTCGTGGCCAAGGAGACAGCCTTGGCGCGAATTTTGCTGGGGAATATTTCCGCGGGGTACGTCCAGCTGACCGGGCCCCATGTCGTCGCAAACGTCGCCACGAAAAGGTAGGAACACGAGACAATGGCAGCGGAGACGGAGTACTGGTCTTTGACGATCCAGGAAACGGACTCGTTGAGGGAGTTGCGCGTTTCGTCAGTGTTGGCCTCGCCGTAGTACTGCTGGAGCGCGCCGGAGATGAACAGCCAAGCCATCATCATGAAAGATCCGCCGACGAGCAAGGGACGGCGGCCAAGCTTGTCAATGAAGATAATGGCGGGCAAAGTCATGGCAACGTTAATGATGTACTGAATGGAGGCAGTCAAGAGCGGGTTCCCGATGCCAGCGCCTTGCATGATGTAAACAATGTAATCTGGGAGCATATCAGAGGTGGCCAGTCCATCAAGACAGAGGGTTCGATGCCACGTTAGTCACTTACACATCATAATGTTCATGCCGCTCAGCTGGGACCACATCTGAATGCTCATTCCGAGAAGCACACGCTTATACATGCGGGGTGCAACAAGCCCCTTGAAAGAGCTGATGTTCTCTTCTCGCTCGAAGCGGAGGGCCTCCTCAATCTCCTGATACTGAGCGAGGACTTTGGGGTGGTTGACATCGCCGCTGCCGTGAAGATGTGCGAGAACCTGCATGGCCTCATCCCAGCGGTCTTTGCTGGCGAGCCAACGCGGGCTATAAGGGAAGAAGAAGAGACCGAAAAACAGCACGACGGCGGGAACCATCTGCACACCCCACGGGATACGGAAGGCAGCGGTCGGCTGGTCGGGGTCGGTAGGGCCGCCTCCGATACCCTCGGCGGCGCCATATTGAATGAAGTACTGGATCAGGATACCCCAGGTAATTGCCCATTGCTGGAACGAGACCACACGACCGCGGATTTCTCTGGGTGCGATTTCGGACTGGTAGACGGGGACGATGGACGAAGCGATACCGACACACATGCCGGCGATGACACGGCCGACACAAAGCATGCCGACATTGACAGCTGCGCATTGCAGAATGGCACCAATGACCCAAAGTATGCAGGAAAACTGGAGGGCGACCTTGCGGGAATACCTGTCGGCGATGAAAGAGGAAAACAGGGATCCGACGAGGGAGCCGGCAGGCATAGAGGCTGTGATGCCGCCCTGAGAGTACGATACCGGGTTGCCAAAGTAGCGCTTGTAGGCTTCGGTTCCGAGGACGCCGCTCATAGAGCTGATATCAAAGCCAAAGAGACCACCACCTGGGCATGGTAAGAACTGATGATTTGAAAGGCATGGTAACACGGAATAGAGCAGTCACGTACCAATGGCGGCGAATCCGCAGATAAAGTACACGTTTTGCGCCTGATACATGGTGGCAGCTGTCACACTATGGCGAGTTTTGCTGTCTCGGTACGATGAGATGAGGCGGCCAGGTTGGATGCTATATCGACGGGTTCCCTCGTGCCATGCGGGCAAGTTCTCAGGTGGGAACAACTGGAACTTTATGTAGAGAGAGCATCATTCGAATGTTCGGTACGACTGCAGCCAGTTGGACACGTTCCAGGAGCTTCTGCGGTTGTCTCATCCAGTGAGCTCTCAATCCCATAGTTAAAACGACACACAACCTCGTCATACCGTGATGCGGTATGGCCTGGCATTTGCCTGGTCGGTTGAGGTCACCGCAGGGGGGGCCCTGGCAGAGGGATTGGACGGACCGAATGCAAAGGGTTGGCGCATATGGGGTAAACAAGGTTGATGTGGAGGATTGCCCGTCCCGTGGTGCACGCTAAGATGGATCATTGGTAGAAGCAGATGCGGAGACATGCAGCTAAAGGCGCGGACGATCAATCCTCTGGGCGGTTGAGTGATGTGCCGAGCGACGACCACGGCGAAGCCAACGCGACGCCGAGGCCATTGGCCCGTTGGCTGAGATGACGATGGTGGCGAGCAGATGGAGGCAGTCAGTCGAATATGGTACACTGTCCCTGCAGATGCGGAGATCAAGACCAGAGCATACAAGGATACGATGCATCAGGATACGAAAGCAAGGGTACTACTAACCCGCGGGGTTTTGTTGTAGCAGACGGAGAGCAGAAAGGCTGATGCTGTCAAGTCAGGCGAGCTTCACGAGATATCATAATACACAGTATTTGGAAGGAATAGAGACGAGAAAGCTCAGCCATACGCTAGATCCCATACGGGCGACAAGACGGCTCGGCCTGGCTTGGCTTGGAGCGGGGGATTATGTCACACGCTCTGGTTGTGTTGGGTATGTTCGTGGCTGTGTGCGAATACCAAGCTTCAGGTGCAGAGAGAGAGGGCTGAATACCTAGATTGGGCGGATGTCTCCTGATCTTTACAAATTGTTTGTTTATCGTTTGTGTCACTCTGTCTGCCTGGAAACAAGACCTTTTGCCGATGCGATGCGGTGCGATGCGATGCGGGGGGCCGGACTGTGGACATGGGTGCGGACTTGCACAGCAGCACCTGGGTAGCAACAAGCAAAAAGAGCCGTTATGAACAGCCAAGACAAGGCAAATTCCCCGGATAGTGTGGCCTGCTTCCTGTCAGCCTCGACACAAGTCAAAACCGGAGGGATCAGCACCGGTTCCCTCCCTTCTATCGAGTTGCCGGAGACGGAGACTTTGCCCCGTACACCCCGACCCAACTACGCAAGAAAGATAGACAAGATACTATTACTTCTTGCATTTGCTGCTTCTCTCCGCATGATGGGACAATTTAGGGTGAGGGATGGGTAAAGTGGAAGGGAAGGGAAAGTCCATTACAGTAGAAAAACGACTACATCCTGTGACTCGTCTGATGCTTCCACTTCACATTATCGACAATGGCCCAGCCCCTGCTATGTTTTAAACTCCTTCTTCTCCGACGTATCGCATTTCCTTGAGGTTTGCTCAAAGGGGCTGTTTGTTTTCCGAAGAAGCATCTCTTCTATGCTCTCCACCGGCCTGGATGAGCTAGCTCACTCAGAGCTGCGGGAACTCTTCTCTAAGGGCTGCCTTTATAACCTCCAAGCACTCATTCTTGCGAAAGTTTTCCAGGTCAGGCCAGCCGTGATGACGATATATGGCCTGCACCCGTTCTATCCAACCATCGCAGGGAGGATTGCGCCCGATCTGAGCGTATACGTCTAGAACTCTGCTTGAATCCACCGGAATGAAGTTCAACGCGATGAACTGGTCCTTGAGAATCTCGAAGAAATCCTTCACGGTCCATTTACCGGCGCCGCCGCGCCAGTCAGCCTCGTTCTCCGGCGCCCAATTGTAAGGGTCGTCACAGACTTGCTGGCGTGCGGGGTTGTCCTTGATTTCGCCCGGGCACTCGTGCCAATATATGATTCCCAGTTCCGTGTCGAGCAGAAAGACGGGATTGTAGGGGTCGCCCGACGTAAGGCAGATGACTTCAGGAGGGAAGTCTTCATAGATGTCGGCACCTTCTGACGTAAGTCTCAACGCGTCACCCGTGATCCTTCCGTGCTGCAACTCAAGGCTTTTCAAGTGCCAGTTTGCAAAGTGGCAGAATGCAGCACCGTGCGGATCCTCATAGTAGTTATTGCGTCTGCCTACGTAGGACAAGTGACGAAGAAGAAAGATCACCTCGTCCGTTTTGCCGAGATCGGCCATACTTTCTGGCGTGATGGAAGGCCAGCCACCCACTGGAGGGTGCAGCACTTCTTCTTCTCGAAGATACATCTTGGTAAGGAAGCTATAATAATCACGGATTATCGCGATGCACTCCTCACGCGAATAGCTTATTCCGTCGAGTTTGGGCTTGCCCAGTTTCCTGTCCAGTTCGGTATCGTCTAGCTCGGTGTCGTCCATTTCGGTGTCGTCCATTTCGGTGTCGTCCATTTCGGTGTCGTCCAGTTCAAGTTCGTCCAGGTTGAGCTCGTCCAATGTGGACTCGTTTAATTCGCACTCTTTCAGTTCGTGCATTGTTTATTTTGCATCAGTAGCAAGTTGAGAAATAAAATTGAGTAGAAGGTTGCTGTGTTTAGAAAAAAACGCAAAAGTCCAGAGGGCGGGAAGACTTTTATCAACGGGGCCAAGTTTGGATGGTCAGCCATCCAGGCACCCACAGATCAGGAAAATCTCTACACCGTGATGGAAAGCTTTATTGATGCGCAAGACCCTGTGAACCGGAATGTATGTTGACACTCCTCTTCCATCCACAGAGATGCTCGTACAACTACTCACCCGGTACGGTAGAATCACAATGCGTATAACCCTCATAGATCCCGATATTCCAGCATAATAGTAATAAGAAGATCCCCACAGCTTGGAACACCTCTCGTCGAACATGATCACGATCGTGCAAAAAAGAAAAGAAAAAATACACCGTCAAAACGAGTGGAGGTAGTGCGCTCCGCATATGTGAGCCATACCTTAAGGTCTTAACGGTTGGTTCAGCCACCAGGGTTATGAAACCCTTACGTAGTGAGTTACTCAAGTGGCGGAGTGACCATAGATCACAACCGCTCGCAAGGTTGAAAGCGTTCACTGAACTTCATGGTTTATAAAGGCTTCAAGGGCAAGATCTCCACGTTCTATGACTCTCTAGATCAAGTTTAAGCCACAAAGATGAGGGCAACCAGGTTTTCTGGTTAGGAGGACAGAAATCTCAGCTGAACCGTGTCTCTATTAAATCGTAAAAACCGTCTACGCGTCAAGCAATGAGATAGACACAAAACTCTTCTAGAGATACCCTGAGAAAACATGTATAAAGTCTGAGCCTAGATCTCTCACCGAATTTCAGCTTTGCAAGATTCGTGCATCATTGAGCGGAGATCAACTTTCTGACAAAAGAAGAACAAACACATTACTCCCGCCCAGAATCTGCCAATACGCATCTTTTCTCATCACTTCATCCCCACTCCTCTTCTGGCTCAATTCAGCATATTCATCTACAATGAAACTCACCGTTATGCTTTCCAGCGTTGGCCTCCTGACACTTTTGGCAGGTTCATGTAGCGGCCTTCCTCGACCTGCGGCTAGAAACGACACAGCAGCCACGAAGACCAGCGGCTTCGGCAGATTCGGTGAATTGGTGCCCCCCTACAGTATGGCAGACAGTCTCTCAGACCCCCTCTCCCATCTCGATCACAAGGTCCCGCGGCCATGCTCGGGTCCTTGGTGTAAAAAGGGGGAAGCGAAGATGGCGAGGAACCCGAATGCTTGCATCTCAGGACGGGACAGGACCGCAAAATCGGGTAACCTGTGCGAGTTCTCGTGCAGATTTGGCTTCTGTTTGGAGTCTCTGTGCGAGTGCACCGCCAGGGGCATACAAAAAACCGTTCCAAAATGGCAGGACATCCACGTCGTCGCAAAGGACGATGCGGACAGGGACTTGAATTCCCTCTGCCAGTTCAGCTGCAAGTATGGCCATTGCCCGAACGATGTATGCATGATTCGCGCCCTGGCCCAGCCCGACTACCCAATCGACCACCGGGAACAGGTGCGCGAGGGTAATGCACGGAAGTGCCTCATCTTCAAGGAGCCCCAGCACTGGGAGGCCCAGAAACAGAGGTGCGAAATGGTCTGCAGCAAGAAGCTCGAGCAGGCCAAGAAGGAGGGCAGGACAACCAGCGCGATATGCGTGGGATTCTGGCCAATGGACAAACCAATTCCTTGGCAGAAACTGAGGGAAGGACAGACGGCTGCCCCTGGGACTTGCCATTGCGACAACCAACTGGTCAATAAGATAGCAGACACTGTCTTTGATGCTGGTTCGGCAATTGTTCGCGTGGGTAAAGGATTCTCTACAGTCACGACTACACTGGTTTAAAGGGATCAAGCTTAGGTGGTCATCAATTTGGAGCTCTTCTCGCAGCCTAGTGTTCATAATGATGGCCAAGTGCGCCGTGGATAATAGTTATGATGCTATTAACAGAGCCGGTCCTAGTGCATGTGTGACTTATTGGCTTCTTCATCAGCGCTATATTCATATCCTGCGTTATCCTGACATTGTCTCTCTCCCTCTCCTGGTTCGTTGCATGCATGCGCCTATCGTATGAACACTTCCCTCACCTGGTTCGTAGCATTGTGACAGGGAAAGAAGTGTTCATACGATAGGCGCATGCATGCAACGCACCAGGAGAGGGAGAGACAATGCCAGGATAACGCAGAACGGGGAAGAAGTGTTCATATCATAGGCTGTCTAGAGACGCAGATCTGAAATGGTGCGATTACCTCTTCGTCGCCTAAAAACAGTAGATGAATGCGTCAGGGCCCCTCTGGATAGATACCTGACGAGCTCGCAGGGTAGAAAAGGGTTTTCAGAATGCCGTCTACGGGTCTAGCCATTGAGATCGTGATAGAGTCGCAACAAATAGACACTACGATTGAAATATTCGCCCAGGTATGGATCAGGAAGCCGTATATGTGTCTAGCCATCAAGACGGACACCGGCATAGAAGACTACGTAGTAAGTGGACACCGGGACGTCGGCGACAAACTCGGCGGCGAACACGGTACTATTGAATCTACCACGAAGGTCGCACAGCTGCAGCAAGAAAAACCACCTGATGAACATTCAAATGGACTGACATGAAGGTTGCTGACCAGAAACTAGTGGAGGCAACTGCCCGTCACTGGAAGGTGGGCTGACACATCAGGGTCTTGGAATGGAACGACCTAGAGCCCCCACTTTCATCTTTGAAATGACATTGGCATGATTGGCCGAAAAGATCTCCAGCCAATGAGAGACTAGACGATGACCTAGCGCAGGGGTCATCTGGGGTGGAGGGCAGGAACCGTGACGTCGGTACTCGGCCCCTCTGTCCCTGCATCGCAGTTGCTTAAAAGGACCCCTTTGCAGCCCTTCGTTTGTCTGTTGTTCCCCTCCAAGACAGCCAGAACGAACCGAATTAACCCAATCAACCCAAAAGGCCAACAACATCGCACCCAACCTCATAAACACCCGAGCACTCGAACTCTCTTTCCTCTTCTCTCGCCAGACGACTTCGCTTTCCCACCCGACCATCACAATGACTGTCGACAAGGCTTCCACCTGCTGCGGCAAGAGCGCCGAGTGCGTCTGCGGTATGTCACCCACCCCTCCCTCGTCTACCTAGCCCTTCCACGAGAACTCCCTCGACATTACAACATAACAACAACACATTCTTCTCTTGGAAAATACCCATTACATCACATTCGTTCGCAACACAACTATTCGCACCAAAAAGAACTACCAGCTGACTTACCCTCCTTTCGTTTAGCCCAGCAAGCCAAGTGCTCCTGCGGCGAAAAGTCGGCCCTCCACTGCACCTGCAGCAAGGCTTCCACAGAAAACTCCGTCTCCGGCCCGCGCTGCTCGTGTCGTGCCCGTCCGGCTGGCCAGTGCACCTGTGAACGCGCTTCCACCGAGAACACGAAGCCCGCCGGCGAGACGTGCGCTTGCGGAGTCCGCCCAGCTGGTACGTTCCACTCATCCCAATATGCTCTGTATGCTCTGTACTGACACTCCGTAGACGCCTGCACCTGCGACAAGGCCGTTGACGGATCCTACAACCCGAGCGAGCACGAGACCGACTTCACAACCCGCCGGTGATTACAGTTACAGCTCAGCCGTCTTTTTTCTTCCATTCGTGCGTTCAAAGGAAATGGCGTTCAATATTTGGGGTTATTTCAAGGATTCGGCACAGGGGGTTCCGGCGTTGACGGATCATTATGGCACCGCCTCTTCCGACGCGGGGGTTTCCGGCCAGTAGGGACGGCAGGAGCCCAATATCACAAGCTTCTTCAACTCTCTCCGGTGGTCTGAAAGACCCTCCTTTTCCGCCATCTGTGGTCTCGTCTGGAGTTTTGTCTGGAGTTTCGTCTGGCATGGCATCGTTCAACTATGGGGTGTTACCTACAGCAACATTTGGTACGCGGTCATGGCAACGATCGCCTACAACTCAATCGTACTTGTCGTCAACCGTTATGCAAAAAAGTTTCCGCCGCTTCCTCGTTTCCTGTTGCCTTGGCCAAGAGGGGGCGCCGTCTGGGAGATGGTCAAACACATCGGCCGGACATTGATTGC
The DNA here is from genome assembly GCA_030867305.1 of Colletotrichum zoysiae. Classification (NCBI taxonomy): domain Eukaryota; kingdom Fungi; phylum Ascomycota; class Sordariomycetes; order Glomerellales; family Glomerellaceae; genus Colletotrichum; species Colletotrichum zoysiae. The sequence goes on along the minus strand of MU842824.1, from coordinate 33,043 downwards.
CCCCTGCTTGTTTCTGCGGGATAACCTATGCGGATCTAAGGATAATGAGCGGACCACGGCACGGCATCTGAAGCAGTACCAGGAGACTTCCTGTGTGGCAGACGTCAACGTCGTTGCCGGCGAGCTGCGGCCCGAAACGCCCCAGCAAACCGCCGAGGTCGCAGCAGACAAGTCGAACGAGCCATATGATACAAACAAAGGCAAGAATAAGGGCCAAGGGGGAAACAGCGGGCAACAGGCGAAGGCGTCTCACAACATCGGAATGAGGAAGCCCAAGGTCCAAAAAAAGTGATTTGAGCTTGGGGCGGTGACGGGAAATACAGTTTAGCTGAAGAAGGGCGGTTGAAGGGCGGTTTCAGTAGCGGTGCATGGATACCAGACAGGATTAGCAACAAGCGCGCTGTATGCTGGCTAGCGATAAAGATAGGCAGGTATGTTAGACAGCATTGGATGAAGAGACGATTGAAGAAATGTGATAAAAAATGGTCCAAAAAGAAGATAAAAAAGCGGGATGAAAACACAGTTGAAAATCGGATAAAGAGATGGTTGAAAAGTACCGACCCTACCTACCTACGTACAGCAAAGGGGCGGTCAAGGCTGCCACTCCAGGTGCCCCATTGTACTAAGCCCTTCGAGACCCGCGAGGTTGTTTACAGATTGGCATGGCATTTCGTTAGCATTGTGTCACAGTTGTCCTGCGTCGAGCTTGCAGGCACAAAACAAACATATGTCTTTCACAACAATGGCGCCTCGACGCATAAAAGAACTCGGCATCAGGCCCATGGTTTGCACAGCATCAAGTCATAAAAAGACTGCTGTACGCAGACAGGGAGTCAGAAGGCAGACAGACAGACAGACAGACGGACAAACAAGGCCGTTTCAAGTGGCATTCGGCACAATTTCAAGCAATTTGACGAAAGAAATGAGAACCAACTTGCTCGTGGCGTGGGGATTCTTTGGGGGGCATCTCGGCAGACAGCGGACGCGAGGTTTCCTCGACTCACCGGAAGGCCGTGGACCCACCTCGACCTCTTTTTTTTTTTTTCTGTTCTTCTTTTTTTTCGATCTTCTTTCTCTCTGCGTCTTGATTCTGCCGTGAAGAAAGGGCAAGTGCGACCGGGCGGTCAGGAGCTCCGACAGGGGCCGTAGCTTCTCGATTCGACGCAATTGGTTCCAGGGACGGGGGAGCTCAGGCCACCCCTTGTCGCGAAAAACGGCCCAGAAGGGGGAATCCACCTCGGTACCCACCCGATCGCACCAGAAGAGGCCCAAGAGGCGAGGTCGGCGCACTCTGCTGCAGCCCGGCCCAGCGCCGTACCTACCTAGGGACCCTACCTAGGTAGGTACCTGGCCTAATACCTAGCCCGCGCTCGGAAGCCACAAAGCGCCACCCCTGCTTGGTCAGAATTCCACACGCCCAAGAAAATAAAGCTGCACCTGCCCGGTCGCGTCACTTTTCCACGTCCTCGAAACATTTTCTTTCTCCCCAACAACAAGAACGCCCAACTCTTTCGGACTCTCTTGTTTCCAAATCCATCACCTCAATCACCCCAATTCGCGTCGCCATTGTTTGCTTTTGCAATTGCCATCACTGAAATACCCCCTTTTACCCTACCCAGTCCCACCCGTCGCCCTTCTTACACGCGCGTCGTTCCCGCCAAGACCATCCATCATATCATCGCAATCACCTGACGATCATGCCTCCCAAGGGCACGACCAAGAAGCCAGCTGCGCCCAAGGCCAGCGCTCCCAAGAAGGCTGCCTCTACCGCCGCCGCGCCCAAGAAGGCTGTTGAGGCCCCCAAGAAGACTGCCGCGAAAGCCGCCCCCAAGAAGAACACAGCCACCAACGGCGCGACTGCCGCCTCCAAGAAGCGCAAGCTCGCGGAACAAGACCAAGTAGACGAGTCTGCCGAAGAGTCCGCAGAGGAGGAGGTCGAGAAGACCACGACCAAGAAGACCGCCAAGAAGGATGCTGAGCCCAAAAAGACAAAAGCTGCTACGGCTGCCTCGAAGAAGAAGGCCGCTGCTGCCGAGGAGACCGAGGATGAGTCCAAGGCCAAGAAGCCATTAAAGAAGAGCGCCCCAAAGAAGACCGAACCCAAGAAGACGGCTGCCTCCAGCAAGGCTGAGACCAAGGCCTCTGCCGCAAGCAAAAAGCGCAAGTCCAGTGAAGAGGCCGAGGACGAGAAGCCCAAGACCAAGAAGTCCAAGACCGACGATGCTGAGGTTGACAGCCAGGCCACTGAGTCCGCAAAGGCGACAGAATCCGCCGACGAGGAGCCCGAGGCTGTAAAGCCTGCCAAGGTCACCAAGAAGACTGCCGCGGCTGCCGCCAAGCCCCCTCCTGCCCACCCTCACAAGGTCGGCAAGAAGATCAACTCTGCCCCTACACAGATCCTCGACATCTACGTCTTTGGCGAGGGCTCGTCTGGCGAGCTCGGTCTCGGCAGCAAGAAGCTCGATGGCAAGAAGGTCGTCGACGTCAAGCGTCCCAGACTCAACCCCCACCTCTCCGCAAAGGACGTCGGCGTTGTTCAGATCGCCTGTGGTGGCATGCACGTCGCTGCGCTGACCAAGGACAACAAGATACTGACCTGGGGAGTCAACGACCAGGGCGCCCTTGGCCGCGACACCAACTGGGACGGTGGACTGCGTGATGCTGATGCCGAAGAGGAAGAGGATGATGACGATGATTCTGGCATCAATCCTCGCGAGAGCACACCTACCGCTGTCGGTGCTGAGTACTTCGCCCCGGAGGCCAAGTTCACTCAGGTTGTGGCCAGCGACAGCGCCACCTTCGCCCTGACGGAGGATGGCAGAGTCTACGGATGGGGCACCTTTAGAGTAAGTTGACTTGTAGCCGAACCCGAGAGTTTCCTCGCTAACATAGGACTAGTCGAGCGACGGTATTCTTGGTTTCACCGAAAAGATCCAGATCCAGAGGACCCCCGAGTTCCTCCCCTCTTTGAAGAACATCACCGCACTTGCTGCCGGTTCCAACCACATCCTCGCTCTTGACGACAAGGGCGTCGTCGTTGCATGGGGCTGCGGTCAGCAGAACCAGCTTGGACGTCGCATCATCGAGCGCAACAAGCTTGCCTCTCTCGTCCCCCAGAGCATGGGCATCCCCAAGGGCAAGATCGACCGCATTGCCTGCGGATCCTACCACAGCTTCGCTTTGGCCAAGGACGGCAGTGTCTGGGCCTGGGGTCTGAACAACTTTGCCGAGACCGGCATCGAGATGGGTGCTGGCGAGGATGACGCAGTTGTCCTGAGACCCACCATCGTCGACTCTCTCAAGGACTACAAGGTTAAGCAGATTGCTGGTGGAGAGCACCACTCCCTTGCCTGCACTGAGGATGGCAAGCTCTTGACGTGGGGTCGTCTGGACGGCCACCAGGTCGGCATTCCTGTCGAGGAGCTTCCTGAGGACAGGGTCATTAAGGATGAAAGCAACAACCCTCGTATCCTCTCGAAGCCGACTGTTGTTGAGGGTAAGTTGTTGTCCCTGCTCTGAATGAGATCAGGACTAACAATCACTCTAGATATTGCCAAGTGCGTGTATGTCGCCGCTGGTGTCGACAACAACTTTGCCATCGACAACAAGGGTGAGGCTCACTCCTGGGGCTTCTCTGCCAACTACCAGACTGGCCAGGGCACGACTGAAGACATTGAGACCCCAACCACCATTGACAACACTGCTGTTCGCGGCAAGAAGCTCGTCTTCGCTGGCGCCGGCGGCCAGTTCTCCGTCCTGGGTGGTGTTGCCGACGTTCCCAAAGTCAACGGCTTCGCAGCACTAGCGGCCAGTCAGCCGGCAACCGGTGGTTTCAGGCCCGTGTTCTGAGACCTATATTGGGGACGGACACTCGGTTCACGATAATTCGCCAAAAGGCTTCACAGGAGCAAGCGGTATATGGAAGGTGGTTTCTATAACAAAAAAGTACGCGTATGATGAACGAGCTGGAAACAAGACTACCAGGTAAACCTGGTCGGCGAGGGCTTGGCATAGGAGCTTAAGCCATGGCTACCATTTTCAGAGTTTCGATTTCTTTTTCCCGGGCTCATTTTCTGGCATGAGCGCTTTTCTACGACATATTCGTATGATATTTTGGGTTTGAGTTTCGGTTTTTCATAATTCTTTTTACCAGCGTCCGAGAAGGCGGACCTATAGACGCTTGACCCTCGAACGAACAAGAGAGAGAGAAAGAGCAAGAGCGTGGCTTTCAGCATGGCACGGACGGGATAGGCGAATATGGAAGGACGGTCTCAAGGGAAGTCAGGCTCTTCTTTTATGACAGCACCGGCATACTCCGGCTCATCGAGCTTCGTCTTGGTCGTGTGTGTATATGGCTTGCCGTCACTGCAAGCGCTCTTGGTTATCGAGACGATTGCCGTCTCTTGTAATACTACGTTTCGCCTTTTTGGTGGGTTTGATCCATGATATTTCTCTTTGCGCCCGTGTGGATAACAACATGGAGGGTATCCCAACTTGATATCTCGCATTATTTTCGCTCATTCAGCAAGGTACAGGAAAGGGGGGCGGGCGTTGGAATATCAAAAAGGTTATTCTGGCTTCGTCTCAACATTGATTAGATATTGTACAGTGACGTGAAGCATCGTCTAGCTCTCCTCGCCGCTGGCAAGTCGTCTGTCTCATTGGCTGCCTCCCTCCCCCCGTCTATCATGACTCTCCCTTTTTTGGACTCCAATTGTGTGATGTCTTTTTTTCATCCATTTCTAACCCCGGGCACGTGCGCTTTGGTATTTGAAGACTTTCTCGGCCTCTTGCGTGCTGCTTCTAGTCGTCTGCTCCCCCGAGGACTGAATGAAAAGGTTGTCAATATCTTGACCTGATGTGTTCTTCAACCCCACCCTTGCGTCTTTGTTCAACCCTTCAAGCCGGCGGCGGCCTTGGCCAGCGACCCGCCGCTCCCCCTAGAGCTGAAGATGCCCATGATGCCGAAGCCGACGTAGAACAGCGCCAGAGGATAGGCCACGAGGCCGCGCATGCCCCGCATGCGGCCGACGGCGCAGAACATGGCCGAGGCCGAGTAGGTGCACCACAGGATGGCCATGGTCGTCATGACGATGCCGAGGGGGGTGTCCATGGGCATGACGATGCCGAAGAGGCTGGTGGCGACGAGGGGGAGGAGGCAGTAGCCCAGCACGGAGCTGGATCGCGCAAAGGTCAGGGTGGAGGAGAAGTGGCCGGTCCGGGAGGGGTGGTCGTGGTCGACGGGGGCGCCTGGGTAGCCGCCGCCGACGACGGGGTCGCCGTACTGGGGCGCGGCCTGGTGCGACGAGGCAGAGGGGTGGGTGTCGGTAGGGGTCATGAGGGAGAGGATGATGTGCAGCGAGGTGCTGCCGAGGAGCGCGAGGCCGTAGATGTAGCCGAAGTGGACCTTGCCGGCGAAAAGGAGGAAGGTGCCGTAGAGGAGGAAGGAGAGGAGGGGGCCGGCGAGGTCGCTGTCGTCCATTAGGTGTTGGTCGATGCGACGAAAGGGGTTGAGGACTGCGAGGGTCTGAAGTGAGGGGGTATTTTTGTTAGTTTAATTCTCATAACCCACACGAACCGGTTGGGAGGGGATGCCGTTGGCTAGCTGCCACATGGACGTGGGAAGAGGATGGGAAGATATCGCACCTTTGCCTGGATGTGTCCGAAGTTGACGCCCAGTTCCTCGAGCAAGGGCGGCTCGCCCTCATAACCCTCAGTCGAGAATGCGGCCAGCCAGCCGGTGCGCAGGCCGCCCTGCTCGCCCATGCGGCCTGAGACCCCGGCGGGCGCGCCGAACGCCGCCGCGGCGCTGCCGGCACCAAACTGGCCCGCGGAAGGCTGGGCTCCATAGCCGTACGAGGCCTGTTGTGGTGTCGCGTGGCCTGAGACGGCGTCGGCAGGGGAGTAGGAGGAGGGGTAGAATTGTAGGTTCTGGGCGCCCGTTCCGGGGCCGGGGCCGTAGGACTGTTGCGGGTAGTAGTTGGACATCACCGCGGGTATGAACGTCGCGGGCGCGTGTAATGTTTGCCTTGAGGACTTTAGGGTGGGGGGTTTGCCGGGTGCGGTTGTTCGTTGTGGCTTGCGGTTGTTCAACCCCTGTCTTGGACCGTCTCCGTTCCGAAGGGGGATCGAGAGTTGGTCGCTGTCGCTGCGTACGGATTTGCGATGGGGGTTTTTGGAGAGAACGGGAGGTGTTCGCGGATGGTGGGCTCGAGAGCCGTTTTGCGCCGGAGGGGGGGAGGGTTGCGAGCGGCGCGTGTTTTGGCGTGGGAAAGGACAGGTTGTACCCGAGCTTGCGATGTTGGAGATGTAGCTTCTTTCGATGTTCACCACGTCAGCCAGGGCAGGAGCAGCTGTGGAGTGGGACATGGGAATATGTTGGTGCCTGGAATGCGAGGTGTCACATCGGAGCTTCGATCTTATCGATACGATTTATCGATAACACTAAACATACATAGTAGCTCTTATCGTTCAGAAATCCGATGAAGTACCTATTCCAACAACCACATCCATGTACGATCTCTCTTGCTTCTCCATATAACATTGAGGCGAACTGCTCAATATGTGACAGGTCCTACGGAGAATCTTGTGGGAATGACAAGAGTCCAACATGTGTCCCTGCGTATGGCGACAAACGAAGCGCAACCTGGAGATTCCTCATCCCGATGACCAGCCCAGAAACCAAATTCCTCGGTGCCCACGGCAGTCTTCTGTTTCCTGGGATTGGTACATGGCCACGAGTCTCCATCAAGCCTGCCGGTAATGTATTGTGAGTTCTGTTTCATGAAGTTCGCCCCTCATCGACATGCAGGAATCTCCTTCTCTGGCATGTTTGAGTCGAAAAGCCGACCATCAGGTACAGGCCCCAGTAGCATATTACCGAACCCTGCGCTTGCCAACATTGATGTGAAGCCCCCCTGGTCAACCTGGACAACAGTCCATCGAGCCCGTGCCCAGATGTTGTTCCAAGAGACAGCGGGTGAAGATCCCCTGGCAAGATGAGAGAGTGTGGCTGCGTACCTCATTGTGCCTAGGTCGAGCGGCCGTCGCCATTGAGTTTTTTTCCAGCAGCTCTATGACCTTGCCATTGTAGTCCAAGGGGGACCCTTAAACCAATTCTTTGTATCTCTGCATTACTGGGATTTCTATTGCAAAGGAAATGGTCGATGAACCTCATCTCGTGGCCAGCCTCCATCAATGGGCTGCCTTGCGCGCGGAGATTATTTTCCACCAACGGGAGGAGGCTTTGTCTTCGACCCCAACTTGACAGGGGAGCTTGCCTTGGGTTAGATAGCATGTTTGCCTACTAGTCTCTGACAGCGTACAACACGAAATGATTGGGTCAGTCGCATCATCAACATGGCCCAGGCCAAGGAGGAAGCCGTCAAAGTAGGTAACCCCTGTTGAAGATGCAAGGCTTTGTATTTAAGCTTGATGACCGCCAACTCAACGGTAGACAGCTGGTCATTATCGACTCGGTCCTTGGATAGCTGCAGTCTCGCATTCACTCGTTTCCCTGTCCGTTTTGTGACTTATTCCTACTTCCCACGGTAGCAATCATGGGACTCTACAAGTTTCTCCTTCCCATCCTCCCGATCGTGCTGGCAGCCGACTTCTACGTCGCGCCCACGGGCTCCGACAGTGCGGCCGGCACCCTTGTTGCCCCCTTCAAGTCGATCCAAATCGCCGTTGACAGGGCCGTTGCCGGTGACACCATCTACCTGCGTGCCGGCACCTACTCGCCCACGACCAACATCCAGATCACCAAGAGCGGTACTGCCGCCAAGCCCTACACCCTGACAGCCTACAACAATGAGGCGGTTGTCATTGACGGCGAGGCTTTGCCCGGAACCCCGGCAGCTCTCGGTGCGTCTCTTCCTAACGCCGACCGTGGCGTCCTCCATATTGAAAAGGTAGGCCGAGTTATACGATCCCAATCATGAGGAGAAGCCTCCGCTAACGCTGTCATGCAATAGGCCAGCTACTGGAAGTTCTATAAGCTCACCATCACCAACGGCCCCTACGGCGTCTACCTCCGCGATGGCTCCAATAACTCCTTCGAAAGCATCGTCACGCATGACAACTACGAGACGGGCTTCCAGATGCAGGGTGCCCTGAGCAACAACCAGGTCGTCTACCTCGACTCGTACCGCAACCGCGACCCCCGCAAGAACGGCGAGAGCGCCGACGGCTTTGCCTGCAAGGAAGGCTCCGGGACGGGCAACATCCTCAAGGGCGCTCGCCTATGGGAGAACGTCGACGACGGCCTTGACCTCTGGTAAGCGCTTGGAACTCTTTCTACTTCTTCATGCAGTCATGTGTTCTTCTTGTGTAATGGTAGGTCGTCGTCGCTGTAGCCAGGCGTGGTGTTGTCGACCCTTCCACCGCCCAAGTGTGTATTGACATTAGTATAGCGGCCGTGACTAACAGCACAACAGGGAGTTCAAGTCACCCGTTACTATCATGGACACCATATCTTGGGGCAACGGCGTGAACCGATGGGGCTTCAGCGACTTCCAGGGGGATGGTAACGGGTTCAAGCTGGGCGGCGGCGATGCCGCCGACATTGGCGCGGCCAACCACGTCATCGCCAACTGCATCGCCTTCGACAACGTCACCAAGGGGTTCACGGACAACAAGCAGCCGGGCAGCTTCCGGTTCACGCGCAACACGGCGTGGAACAACGGCGCCTTCGGCTTCCAGACCATCACGAGCAAGTCGACGCTCGAGGGAAACGTCGCGGCCTCCAACTCCGGGACGACAGCCAAGTCGGGCCAGACGTCGTTCGTCAGCGGCACTACCAGCAGCGGCAACTCATGGGACGGCAGCGCGACCTGGACTAACGCGAGCTTCAAGAGCGTCGATGTCAGCCTCGTCAAGGGCGCGCGCCAGGGCAATGGCAAGATCGCGGCGAGCAGCTTCTTGCTTCCCACCTCTGGCGAGGCGGTTGGCGCCACCACCGCTTGGTCTTAGGGGGATCTCTTCGTATATTCTTCGCTGATACCTATTTCGTACACGCGTAAATGATTTTCCTGTACATGTTAAGCTAGAGTTTCGAAGAGCAGGGCACATAAATGAAACTAGTCCAGTTCACGTCTTCCAATCAAAACCCTTTGAATTGCTGTTCGTTGCTGCAGCACACACCGATACAACTGCGGCTGGACTTATTGGAGAAGTGATGTCAATGGGAAATAATTCGTGTTACAAGTGATATAAGGCTAGTGACGGCAGTGTGACCATCAAAAGTTTAAAATCAATCGGACCTGGCCTCTGCATGTACGTATGTATAGTGCAAGCAAAAGCAGGGCAAATCATCATCTGTTTGAATGTTGATAGAAGTTCTGTATTGGTTGGCTTACTGGTAAAATCCAACTCAAAATAGCTAGCTAAGCTTTGTATAATCAATACCTAGGTAGCCATAAGATACCCCCCTCGTCCTATTCCAGGATCCTCAGCACCAATCATACACACGCAAAGTCCCATCATGGATCCAGCGCGCCCGCACTCAGCAACACAAAAGCAAAGTTTGCCGTGTTAGTATGCCTCTCATATACGTAAGTTGGCTTATGGATGGGCCAGCTATGCTGTGACGGTGAACAGCTCCGCTGCATAGATCCAGGATGTTGTGTTGTAGGCTTTAGAGGCGGACTTTTGAAATGTTGACAAGACGGAAAAGCGGTAGAATTCATTACACTGTGTTGAGTAATAGTTTTGGGCTTGGTCGATGAACAAGATGTTAGAAGCACAATCCAAGCCGTATTCCGTCGCAACAGTCTCTTGCTGACCCGGGCTCTTCCCGACAATCTCACGAGGGCCGACAATATGCCAAACAGGGGCTTCATACCGGGGCCACCATTGAGTCACATGGTCCTGGTCGCGGTGGCTCGCGAGCACTGACGAACCTGAAGAACATATTGGTCGGGAAAGGGTCCTTGCGGTGCTCACAGGCGTGGTAGTTGGTGCCAGTCTGGATGCTGGTCGGCCGACGTTCATATTCACCGGTACATACGGCAATAGCGGTGATGAGAATGTTTCTGGTCGTACGTATCTTAAAAAAGCAATGCAACGTGATTATCCGGAGTGGCGAGCGCCTTATTACTCTTCGCTGGTTTTCTTCCTGCGCTCAATTTGCGTCACAATTTTCACTTATGGACAACAAGAAGGTTAGACATACCTGATGGCGAGAGGTGCGCTGGTGTGCATGACAGCCTCTCAGGCGAGCTGGATGTCTAACGAACAGCCGAGCCTTGATCTTACGAACAGCACGAAAGTAAGGATGACAACGATCCGGGGGGTAACAACGCCGAGGGCCACCGTGATGCCTGAGTTGCTGCAGGGCCACGGCGGTAAATAGTTAGGCCGAGGGTGTTAACTAATAGAGGGCAAGGGAAACAGTAGAGGCAACCCTGCAAAGACAAAACAGGTGTGTTGTCGGGCAGGTAGCCGGCGCCGGAGGCAATAATTGGTTGCTGTAGGTCGTCGTAGAAATATCTATACCAGATATCGATGACGAGTGGAAGTACTGCGGGCTTGGAGCTCCTGCGTTGCTAGGCGGGCAGTTGGCGCCAAAGAAGTCTAGGTAGTAAAGCAATCACTAAAGCGACTGACGTGATTAACGAAATATCAAGAGGGCGATGTGACATGGTCCTGAACAGGAGGTGTCCAGTCCTCATTTGAAGCCACCTGTTGGAGTTGGGATGGACTGACTCCCAAATGCATCTGATAGAGTTGGAATAGTCCTGATACCACTCCAAGGTCACGTACCATAGAGAAGGGCAGTATTCCACCTGTTGGAGCTGGAGTGATCAAAAACAACTTCAATGCCAGGTACCATGGAGGAAGACAGAAATCCGGACCGGTCTGGATGCGGTGATCGTCGTTAATCTAAAAAGCCACCTCGACCATGTGCTTTTGGAGTTGCTCTGCCTGCTGGGAGCTTCAAGGTCCTTGTAGTGCTTGCAGTCATAGTATTTGGCGTCGGTACAGATGTGGCAGTGACTGGACGTTATATTTACTGATAAAAGCGGCAGCGGGAAAGTAAGGATGACGGCTATCAGGGGTAAGGAGATGATGACGCTGAGAAGCACCGAGACGGTCGAGTTGCCGCGGAGCCGTACATGGCTGCATGAAGTTGGGCTGAGGGCAATAATTAAGAGAGGAAATGGTAAAGGTGGGGACGAATAGGAAAAGGCCTAATGACCATGTTGTTGGTTGGGCAGTTGGTGACAGACGCAGGAAGTGTTGGGCTTGGAGCGCGTCAATCCAGAAACGTCCATACCAGGCCCTGCTGACGACAAACTTATTGCGGTTTTGACTCGATCAGGCAGGCTTTTTCAGAGAAGTAAGAAGGGATGATGGTCAACTCGGCGGTATACCATTGCCAACGCCCAGCTGTAATACTTGCCTACTGTTGACAAGGGGAATCAATCCGTCCTCACGATGGGAAATGTGTTGAATCCCCACGCAGGTGGTACAGCTGCCGCCAGCTGTGAGGAAGGCGATTTGTCCAATTGGGTGAAGTGACGTCCGAGAAAAGTTCTCGGCGCACGGACAAACTTTCCCCTCCGATGGCAACCGCTGGGCAAGAAATGCCCGGAATTTCTTCTCGGCAAAATCCCCCGGTCGTGAGCTGGATTTTTCTGGATCGCGAGCCAACGCAGCGCCCATCCGGTCCTCCGCAACAAGCCAGCCCTCAACGCGCGACATCGCATCCCGGTTCCCCTCCAAGACCGCGCGATCAGCCAGCCTTCGACCCAACAAGCCCCTTCGTATCCCTAATCCCTTACGTGGACTGTGTTCTACCCGCAAACATGGTGAGTCCCTTAGCCGCCCCCCCGTTCTAATGCGATGCAATGCTATGCGATGCGCCTCTCGAAGCTCTCCGCCACAAGCCGCCGTCTTCGAAGCTTTCCAACTGACGAGCGTCTCACCATAGGCCTACCGTCTCATCACCCAGGTCGTCTTTGTCGGCACCCGCATCGTCGGCCGCTCCTTCGCCGCCGCATACAGGCAGGCCCAGGCCTCGTCCGAGTACCAGCGGGCCCAGGCCAAGAACGGCGGCAGCGCCACCGCCGGATCCAAGGGCAACCTGTCGTCCGGCATGACGCTCGATGAGGCTTGCAAGATCCTCGATGTCGAAACGCCCAAGGACGGGTCCCAGAGCGCAAGCAACGTCATGGAGCGCTTCAAGAAGCTGTTCGACGCCAACGACCCCAAGAAGGGCGGCAGCTTCTACCTGCAGAGCAAGGTGCTGCGCGCGAGAGAGAGGTTGGAGAAGGAGATAGGGCCGCTAGTCGAGAAGGAGGAGGTCGAGTCCGAGGTGAAGGAGGGGTTCAAGCCCAAGATTTACAAGGACCGGTGAACGGGCCACGTTCACGGTGCCGGGGCGGCGGGCGAAACCGTAACCGACTGATCGACCGACGTACCGGCAGAAGCGAACACGAAGGACGGAAGGGAGCAAGGCCAGAGAGCGGGTGATCTGCCGACGCAGACCTTGCTCGGGAAGGAGGGTGGATGGATGGCCTTGGGTAAAACAACTGTATTGGAACAAACTTCACTCGACTCCGCATGGCATGGCGTTTCTGGGGACAGATCTCTTTTATTTTTCTCACGGCGCGGCACCGCCAGCATTGGCATGGTTAGACGATATAAAAAGAGGGCGGTGCCTGCGCAGGAATGTGTTAATACTGTACTTGTACTATAAGACACGGGAAGAGCAACGACGAGGAGTTGGGCCGATGAGTTGAGAAAGAGATGGCGGCTTAGAGAACGCGGAACTTGTGTACTAGGTACTCAGGAATGAAGTTATTCAAACTGCTGGGAGATGGATGGACTGGGGCAGATTTGCGTGATGGCCAGATGACCGCCCGGCCTTGCAATATGCCGGCTGCCCACATGCTGTAGATCTGATGTGAGCACATATGCATGCCTCTCCCAGTCCGATCCTCGGCCAATTTGATCAACTCTCACCCCACCTTCACCAAGTTGCACCCCGTAGACAACAACCCCGACCTGGCATAGGGAGCTGAGAAGGGCACCGCCACCACCAACCAGAGAGTGTGGCTTAAGCGAGGTTATTACGTCATCAGAAGATTAGCTACTCAACCCGATTTTGGGAGCATGCTCATAGTTATCACGATTTTTCAGAGCCGACCAAGTCACCACCAAAACACAAAAAGAAGAATCGATCGCAACAATCAACTCGATATTTGCCCAAAAATCAAATGCCCAGAGGCGGATTCGAACCGCCGTCAACACGGTCGTTGTAAGAAGGACCACAACGTATCATCCTAACCAACTAGACGATCTGGGCGAATTGCTGCTGCTTTTCCCTTGGTGGGGGGAGAGGAGCTGTTGAGTGACGGCGACGGGAAACGGGTCTATGTGTCGTTGTGGGCGAGGGCTGAGGCCGCAGTGGAGCAATCATGCGGGGGCATGCATGAAAGTCTCGTAACAGCTCAAAGTCGGACAGTGATCGCGAAAGGGTAGGGATCTTGCAAGATAATCCATGAGTTGCGGGTTTCTTGGTTTGAGTGACCTGCGAAAAGGGAGCGAATGTGCTGGTAGCCAGGTTTCATGTCGAGACTCAGGAGTATTGACGTGAGTCGTGATCGACTTGAGCCTCAGCGAAGAACTACAACTGGCACGCAGACACAGGATCCTCCACTTGCCAGACTGGGCTTCCACAAGCGTGTTCTCGCATCTCCTGTTTGTATGTCGGCTTTAATGTAACAGCATTAAGTCAATCAGGGACCATCTGCGACATCATTTCAATGGAGAAAACCTATGCCAATCTCATTTCCCACCTACACTCGAGTTCCAAGGGCTTCGCTGTAATACTCGAACTTGCGGACAAAGTTGCAGCTAATCTTGGTGACAGGCAAGGAAAATTACCGTGAGAAGATCAGCCAATCTTGAACCTGCTCAACATTCAGTTGCCAGAAAAGACTGGCCGCAAGCATGGGGTACTTTTAACAGCTTCAGCGTCAGGGGAGGCAAACCGGTGCAGGTCATCATCGCAATCAGGAGTTTCAGATGGCTTTGGCTATCCAACTATGCCATCCAAAGTGAAGAATGCCATTCTCTAATTGTTCAGTCCAAAGACTTGGAAAGCGCATAGAGGTTGACAAAGGACCTAAATCTTTTTCATGGCTGAGGGACTAGGCACCGCTAGTCAGGTGCAAAGTTGGTATTTCTTATTATTACCCAAGAAGACACTTTGAAAGTGGCCTGGCCACGATGGTCTGCTTGTGCTGATACCGCTTTCATCAAAGCCATGCTCCTTCAGTCCATATGCCATCTTTCTGGAGTCCTTGTGAACGCAGCTAGTGTAGAAGTGACAGTAACACAATATTTCACAATGGTCTTGCTGTGAACCAACTCACACACCACAAGGTCAAGATAAGAAGATGCATGCAGAATTGGCACTGACGGAAAGGTGGGTCAAGGCCCAAGACAGGACGTCACCACCCCACCTGTGATAAGCTCATCACGTGAACTGTACCTTATCGATGGTCGCAGGGTGCACGGAATTCTCTCGTCCTTGACGTCGACTGCCCGAATTTTATTCCAGTCGCTTAGGCTTCTTAACGCGTCAACACCAGGATCCACAGCACAACGCGCCCACGATGAGCTCGTATAGACCCTCGTATCCGCCTCGCAGAGGCAATGGCAATGGCAATGCCAACCACAACAAGGCGCGCGACAACCGCAACTACGGTCGCTACGACTCGCGCTCATCCCATCACCCCCCGCCACCAGGAGCCGGAGACACCTGGCGCAATCCATGGCCCGAGGACCGTGAGTACCGACGCCATCCTAGCAGATCGCGATCCCCTCCGCGCCATCTCGATCATTATGATTCTTACAGAGGAGCCGATCCAGGCCGCAGATCCGGAGCCCACGATGGCTACAGACCCGACACCCGACCTCCCCAGGGCGACTTTACCTTTCGGATGGATAAGCCCTCGGGCGTAGGCGAGGCTGCCACGGGAGACTCCTACCGCCCTTATCAGGGTAACGACCGACGCAGGGCTGGACGCACCCGTGGAGGGCCCTACCGCGGCCGCGGCCGAGGCGCATATCAGAAGATCATCCCGGCCGAGCGCGAGCTCTTGCGCGAGCGTCGCGACGGAGTTGACGAGAACCTGGTCGCCGAGGCCGATGCCGGCATTGTGTACAGAGATATCGACGAGCTATCAGACGACGAAGAGGCTGATATGGAAATCTCGGACAACTCAGACGATGAGTCGGGCGAGCCTTCCAACAAGCGCGCCCGCCGTTCGGGCAACGACGACTCAGGCAACAGCGTCCCCAAATGGTCCAACCCAGACCCGTACACGGCCCTGCCTCCACCCGATGCCGCCGAGCGCAAGAAGAGGGACATGGTCAAGATGATTCGGAAAGCGCGAGTGGATGACACTGCCGCTGATAAGCTTGCCGCCAGCACCGAGGCAGAAGAGTTCATTTCTTTTGACTTCGACGAAGCCGGTGATAACGACAAGGCCGAAGAGGAAGAGATCATTCTCCCTCCTTCCGAGCCACCATCTCCTCCCCCTCCCCCGCCCCCTGGTCCTGCCCCCCCTGTGCATTCATCCCCCAGCTCTGCTCGGGAACCACCCTCTGGACCTCGGGCAGACCGTGACAAGAGACCTGCTGCCACCGCATCGGCTGCTTCAACAGCTCCATCCACCCCCGCTACTAACAAGCCTGCTGGCCTACCTCCCAAGCCCCTCGTCGCCGACGACGCTCTGGGCTCGCGCAAGCGCACTGCCGACGATCGCATTAAGCCTCCTACTTATGGTCCCCTGAAGAAGGTCAATAAGATGCCAGTCGGCGGCTCCATTTTGCCGGAATGGCAGATCACCAAGGACGAGGACCCCACCCCCTGGGTCCAGACCGATCATTCCAAAACGTCCGACATTAGCGTCTGGTGAGTGAGACGGACTTCTTTTGGGATGCAGCGCCTAATCACCCGCAGGCTTCACAAGGAAATCATGGACTTTTACGAAGTTGTTCGACCCCGTGACTTTGAGCATGAGATGCGAACCCAGCTGGTCGAGCGGCTGCGCAGGTCTCTTAGAACGAGTCATTTCTACAAAGATTGTGACGTCCGCCCCTTTGGCTCCTACATGTCCGGTCTGTACCTCCCCACAGCTGATATGGACTTGGTTGTCTGTGCGTCGAGTTGGCTCGACGGCGCGCATTCCAACTTTTTTGGTATAAGGGCCTTGCGAAACTTTGGCAAGTTCCTCGCGCAGAACAAGGTCACCCACTACAACACCATGGAGTTCATTGCTAGCGCCAAGGTGCCCCTCGTCAAGTACATTGACAACATCACTGGTCTCAGAGTCGACATTTCTTTCGACCGCCTCGACGGGCCGCAGGCTGTGAAGACCTTCGCTGAGTGGAGGAAACAGTACCCGGCCATGCCTATCCTTGTCACCATGATCAAGCACTTCCTGGCGATGCGTGGCCTGAACGAGCCCGTCAATGGAGGCATTGGCAGCTTCACTGTTACTTGCATGGTTGTGAGCATGCTGCAGCTCATGCCCCAGGTCCAGAGCCGCAACCTTATCCCCGAGCACCATCTGGGCGAGATGATGATGGAGTTCCTCGACCTTTACGGAAACAGGTTCGATTATGTCAACACAGCGATTCGCATGAATCCACCCGGCTACGTGCACAAGGTACGTCCTAACCAGCCAGCCTGCCGTTAACCCCGCCTAACCAGCTCTGAATGCAGGCCCGAGTCCGTGAAGTTGTCTACAAGAACATGGATCGTATTTCAGTCATTGACCCCAACAACCCAGCCAATGACATCTCCGGTGGCTCAAGTAATGCCGGTCGAATCCTGGAAGAGTTCAGCGTCGCTCACAAGATGTTGAAGAAGAGGATGAACGAGCTCGCTCAGCAGGGATCCCGCACTGACGGGCCCGCTAGCATCCTCGAAACCATCTTTGCCGGTAACTACTCTTCTTTCCGCCTCCAGCGTGCGCATCTTCGCAAGCTCTATGACTCTAGATAACGGGGCGGTGCCGGTCTTGCGCAAGATAGCCCGAGACTACCGTTCGCAGCATTGATACATGAAGGATGGACTTGACACGATACATCAGAAGAAGCGAAATATCTCAGGGTATAGGAATCATTACTTTCATTGCTTAGAAGGGGGACAGCACGACTCGAGTCTGGAAACGGAGTCAAGGAGAGGCGGTTATTTCTTTCATACGATACCCACCCTGCCATTCCATCTGGTCGTTGGACTCGCGGTTGCGCCATCGAGTTGAACTTGCGTATATTCGAGGTTCTTTCTTTTTTCTCTTTTTTGTTTGTCTTCTTACTCTTTCGGAATGAGTTGTATGATAAAAAAAAAGCGGAGGTTTGGGGCGGCTATGAGTATTGACTTTACAGGCCCGGTCTTTTCCGCTTGTGTCGCTACACGGCCGCCCTTTACTCACTCCCTCTCCGCCAGCTACCACAGCATCGAACAAACCCCTAGTTGGGGCATCTCAATGAACATGGACTTATTCTCTATTACCCAGTACGCTACGAGCTAACCTGACGCAGTGCTACCGTTTCTATCGGGAGCGGCATGCTGCTTGAGCATTTTGGCCCTGGCAGCTCAAGGCTCGTCTCCCTTTTACGCTGACCATTCACAGACAACAACGCAGCTTCGCTTGGAGCCCGCGCGCGACGAGGGAGGGCCCTGCGTCTCTGTGATACGGGATGCTTGGACTTCGTACGAGGACTCGCACAAACTTGAAGCCAGCGCTCTCTGGGGTGCTGGTGGCTTTTCTCACTGCACGCTGTGCCTTGGGCACGGGTGTGGAGAGGAAACAAAGCGTGCGGCGATAGGCATACACGCAAGTCGGCAACCTTCAAGTAAAGTCCTTTTTCTATTATTATTAGGTGTTATACAATTATGGCCGGCCTCTATGAACTCGGAATTGCCCTAGCCTCCTAGTCACACTCGGACGGCATGCCTCGTCCGATATCATCCGTCAGTATCCCATCCATCGAATTACTCACACAAACATTGTTTTGCTCCTTCCACTCCGCCCTTCTCCTTCAACTTCCACCTTGTTCATCAACTTTTCCACCTTGTCCATCGACTTCCACCTCGTCCGTCAACATCTACCAATCTGTCACGATAACCTCCTCCTTCAGCACCCCACAACTGCGTTGTCATGTGCTTTATCACGTGGCGTTTCACATTCACTCATGTATTTATTACACTTCACTTTCACCACACTCTCTTAGATAGTTTAAGCCTTTTTAACCTCAATTACCATATGCCCTGCTGTGTGCTCTAACTCGTGACACAATCCAATATCATCTATCAGTATCCCATCCGTCAAATCACTCACACACACCTCTACCACCGGCTTTCCTACCTAGAAGCATAGAGCATAGGGAAGAACAGACACGAAAGTAATAAAACTTCTATCTCGTCTAAATTACTTCTACCTTGTTTATTAACTTCTACCGTCGCCCTTTCATCTGGTGCCGCTGCTCTTTTATCTGCGCTGCTCCTCCCGGGCCCCAGCAGCGTTGAGAACAAGAGGATGGCGGCATTAAGCTTCATGATGTTGAAATGAGTAGGTACTGAAGCCTCCTTGTGCGTGAAGGGGTTGGGAGTGGTCCATCCCGGCTTCAAAGCCGTTTGCTATAGAGGAAGGTAAGATTTAGTAGTTAGAGAATTATATTATGATATTGTAAGCTTTGAAGCCGGATGGTTGACTATTCCTGAAGGACTGATAGCTGTAGCGGATATTTTTAAGACCAGCAGCGTTAGGAATAAGAGGATGGCGGCATTAAGCTTTATAATGTTAAAATAAGTGGGTATAATATTAGAGGTAGTCGTTAATTTATGTGAGTAACTTGGCGGATGGGACACCGATGGATGTTGATGGATTGATGGATGTTGACGGACGAGGTGGAAGTTGATGGACAAGGTGGAAAAGTTGATGAAAAAGGTGGAAGTTGAAGGAGAAGGACGAAGTGGAAGGAGCAGACGAAGCGGAAGGAGCAGGACGAGACCAGCTAAGCTCCTACCTTTAGTATCCTTAACCACAGCCAGCACAGTTGCTAGCGAGTGAAGCCAAGGTGAAAGGTTTTTGACGACCTTAGTGGTAGAGTTTGGAGTTATTGCGTAGTTTACAAACGTTGCGACGTTAATACTAGATTAGGTAGCTCGGGTATGTCGCCATCTTGTGAGGCCGCGCGTCTAATCGTGCTGCCATACTCGCTCCGGTTGCTCCAGCTCTTGGCATCGCGGAGAGTCGAATCGCTTCCCCCCGCCACGGAAACGCTGTAGCCGCCCTGGCTAGCGTAGCCCGACGCGCGCTGCCAGGCTGCCCGCCGAGCTTCGACTTCGCCGCTGCCCTCGCCGCCCTCGTTGCCCTTGCCGCCCTCGCTGCCGTTGCCACCCTCGCTGCCATTGCCGCCCTCGCTTTGCCGTTTTGCGGCCGGCCGAATTACTATCCTGACCTGCTTCGCCTTCCCCGCGCTCTTGCTGCCACTTTCGCCGGCTGTGGCCCCGTACTGGCCGTTGTCGTCGTCGTCGTCGTCGTCGTTAGGGGGGACGGCCGCGGGCCGGTTCATCATGATGGCGGTGGCCGCCGATGCCGACGTCATCTTGTAGTCTTCCTCCGACGGCTGGCTGTCCTGGCGGTCCTTGACGTACCTGCGGTAGCTTCGGTATACGAAGCCAAGAAACAGCAAGAACATCACGCCGGTGACCGCGCCCAACGAGATGCTAGCGATTGTGCCCGGGGACAGAGCCGGTTCCGAGGCGGGTTCTGCGGCTGGTACCGCAGGTGGCTCAGAAGGCGTGGCGGTGGTGGTGGAGCCCGATCCCGACCTCGTAGAGCTTGCCGCGGGGACTTCCGTAGGGCGTTGATCGGATGGCGAAGAGAACCAGGTGGTAACGCGGGCGCCGGCAGATGTCTCTGACGGAGAAAAAGAAGTGGTGGTGCCGGGCGATTCCACGCCACTCGTGGACGCGGACAAGAACGTGGACGCGTCGATCGGCTCTACCTCTTCGCCAGACGAGAGAGCAGGATTCGCCGGCGGAAGGGACGCTGTTGTCTCGGTAGGAGGTGGCGTTGCGAACCTGGTGGAGGTCACTGTCTCATTCACCGTCACGGACACGATAACTTGGTTGAACGCAGTAATTGTGCGAACGGAGACAAAGTCGGTTAAAGTCGTGGTGATCTCGACAGTAATCGTCGAGGCCCTGTTGACTTGGTCCAAAGCCTGTCGTTGAACGCGCGCTGGCCTCGGGAAGAGGGTAGTGCCTTTGGGCTGGGGAGTATATAACGGCAGCACCACAGGATGCGACTCTTGATCGAATACATCCTTAGCTGATATGCCTCTCGCAGCCATGGTACGGAATGGCTGCGGATCAGCAGCAGCCGCGCGGGTTTCGAAGACCACGACAGGATTGGTGAATGTGAGGGTCTGCGCGCGGGGCTGGAAGATGATCCTGGTCTGGGTGGCAACCTCGACAGTCACAGTTCGGACGACGGTAATAGTGGCGACGGGCAACGGTATCTCAACGAAGGGACTGATTCAGACTGGTCAGCACTCGCGGCGGAAAGCAATAGGCAACGATGACTTGCAGCAGCTGTTGGCGCGGTATGACAGCCGCGCTGGCGGTGACCCGGAGCAACAGAAGACATGCCCAGGCTTTCGTCCAGGCTTTCGTCATGATAGCTATTCCGGAAGCTCCTCTTTCGTTCTAGCCTCTACCTTCCCAAGATAGTGCTGAAGAGAGAGAGACAGTCGACGACGAGCTAATTAAAAAGAGCGGATGAAAGTTGGCGTCGTAGAGATGAAAAAAAGGAGAGAAAAAAAAAAGAAACAAGCGAGAGAGCTTTCAAGGCAAGTCCAAGGGAAAGGGAAGAGGCAAAGCAGAAAGAGACAGGCAGAGGGGGGGCACGCTTAAGCAAAGGGCTGGAGCATGGAGATGCCAAATGGAATGCTTCGGCGTTGTGTCCTTTGGAAACCGGGTACATCCATTCACGAAAAGGAAACATTAGACAACTTGGTCAGTGAGCCCGGCTGAGATGGCATCGTCCATACATACACAACAAAGATGCGATTGGTCTCCTGGGCTGCCCTTGGCAGCACGTCGAAACAGTCTACCACATCAGACTGCGTTGCGAGAGAGGCGAGAATGGGATTTATGTCTCATTTTCTTGATGAGTTCGAAGAAGAGCCTCGAATCGATCGACGAGGCATCCCCCATATGCCAAGCAGGAACTGACTCGATGTGCCTGTTGGACCTACACCCATGTGATTGACAAATCCGGCGACGGAAAGGTATGACGACTTGTTACACAGCTCAGATACGGCACTCATATGGCCGAGACTAATGTCCAGGAACATCCCCGGATATCGAAAGTCGGGCCATGCGATTGGAAGCTGGCGCCCAGAAGACAGGATCTACGATGGGAAGATCAAGATGTGACGAGTCAGTATTCGCCGAGGATGGAAACGCGGCGAGCTGACGGGAATCGACTAGCCTCAAGTCCACAGAAAAACAAAAAACGACGTAAAGCAAGGTGTATTAAAGCAGATCAAAGCAAAACGCTGTGGCCGGGTTTGCGCGTACGGTTCCCCCCACCAGGATCGGAGTTCTTATTGAAAACATGGGTAAAAAAAGGAAGCTTGTGGTTTGGGAATCCGTCTTGGTTCATGCGATGGGGAACGGGAAGCGGGAGCCCGAGCGGAGCGGTTGGGGGGTTGGTGGGGTGGGGAATGAGATGAACGGGCACGGTCCATGTCTTAATTGTTAGGTGGATTAATAAACCGTCTCGTTTGCTCGATTACGTAAACGGGTCTAGCCTCCGCTTTTTGCTGCATCAGGTCTCGTGCCGAGGAACGAAGTTTGATGTTTCTGCTGCCAAAGACGCCGCCCGCTTTCAGAGTCCTGGAGCGAGTGCGATTCGGACGACGGCCCGGGGACGGGATACCTACGCCCAGGATGCCACACGAAAACTACGCAGCCACCTAGCGAATCGACGAGGTGCAGGGAGGGCACTCGGGTCACACAAACGAGTCGGGGATGAGATCGTTTCGCAACCCCCCCTTCCCCCAGCCGGCAACCGACGAAACCTGGTGAGCGTGGGATGATCAGACGTCCGTCATCTCGGTACCCGACTACCAATTGGGAAATCAAGGGACGCACGCAGTTCGCGACGACCCCCAATGTTATCGCACGCATCCTTGGCCCTGCGGCCCTTCCGCCGTCCTGGCACTTGGCGCTTGGCGTGTTCTAGAAGGCGACGGAACAGCGAATGTCTGTAGAGAGAAGTCCCGGGGGCCTGGCATTGGCGCAGGTGGTCGTGTAAACGGAGACTATGCGAGATGCAATGGGGAGTAAGGCCGAGAGGTCGTTGCTATGTCTCGTGCAAGTGTGCGTAATTGACTTACGACTGCTGCGTCCCTACGCCACGACGGCAATGACAGTCGCAGCCATCCCGTTGGCAGCCATCCTGTTGGTTATGAGGATATGCTCAGAATGGACCTTTGCGCTTGATTGTGCGCCTCCGAGCTCTTTTCATGCTCTCCGCCGCGGGCCATATCGAGAGCAAAAGATGGATGGCCATACACCACTTGAAGGGAGGTTCCGGGAAGGAGAATGGTAAAGCCTGATGAGTGAGATTGTACATTACTTGATTACTTTTTTCATTTTCGCCTATCTCTTAACGGGTTCCGCATCGGCACTTCGGGCTTGCCGTCTGCCTCCGCCTCCGCCTCCTTTTCACTGGGTATCTCGGTCATCACTTTCCCGTCAACGCTCCCGGCTTTCGTGCCCGAGCTGCTCCTGTCCCCGGCCCAGGTCTCTCCGCTGAGCCCGGACATCGGGCTCATGCGGTTGACGTCCGGCCGCCCCGTTTTGCCGACCTCGGCGTCTGCGCCCTCCCGGATCGCGTGCTCGGAGCGGAGGCTCAGCCTCATCGTCTTGTGGATGACGCCGCCGCCGCCGCCCCGCTTCTCGTAGTCGCGCTCGCCGTGCTCGTCCCACCCCGGGTCCTGCGAGTAGATGGACGAGCTGCGCTTCGCGTCCCACGTCTCGTGCAGCATGGGCTTGCTGCCGTCGTCCGCCGCCAGCGGCCAGGCCCTGGTGCGCTGCGCGACCCGTGGCGCCGTGCCGATGATCATGTTGCCCAGGCTCAGCGTCGTCGGCGCGCGGTGGTGCGTCATCGAGAGCACCCTGCGCGGCGGCGCCGGCATGCGCGGCTGCTTGCCCGGGTAGTGGTGGCTTCCCACGCTGCCGTTCCTGCTCCTCTCGGCGGCGGCGAACGAGCCCGGGCCGCCGCCCGGCGCCCACGGGTACCCGTTGTAAGTCAGGCTCGTCAGGTCGAAGCTCTGCCCCGTCGAGGGCTCGAGCGACCGCCTCCGCTGGGCGCTGCTCATCCACCGGGGGAACAGGTTGGCCAGCAGCGGGCGCAGCGTCGGCGCGCTGGCGCAGATGAGGGCGATGTCGCACTCGAGGACGGTCATGACGAAGAAGCCGAGGGTGCTGCGGACGGCGGCGCTGTCGGGGCGGTACTGCAGGTGCAGGCTGAGCTGCAGGCGGACCATGCTGGCGACGATGACGAAGATGCCGAGGCTCATGACGGCGCCGAGGGCGACCTTTTGCCGGTGGGGGATGTCGAGGCGCATGACGGTGGGGATGACCATGACGATGAGCCAGGCGTCGGTGGCGGAGTGCAGGCTGGCGCTGGAGATGAGGAGGTCGGGGAACTTGAAGCACATCATGGGCTGGCCGAAGAACAGGCCGGGGCCCGGGTGGCACTGCAGGAGGCTCATGAGCAGCATCGGAGCGCTGTAGAGGAAGACGAAGACGACGGCGGCCCGCGCCAGGAAGCGCTCCCGCGGGCGGCAGGCGAAGACGCGCATGTAGAAGGCGAGGATGGAGAGCTTGGTGAGACACAGGCAGAACTGGTAGTAGATGAGGCCGAGGTAGGTGCGCATGATGTACGGGTTGGCGTCCAGGACGGAGGAAGCGCCGTCCGCGGGGGCGCCGAGGAGCGAGGGCGTCTGGGCGGTGATGGCGTAGACGACGCACAGGGCGGTGGAGAAGAGCCAGGAGAGGAATATGAGGGTGTCGTCGAGGAACCACTTGCGGATGACCCAGATACGGCAGACGATGCGGGAGAAGACGAAGAGCGTGCAGATTGCGTGGGGTACGAAGAGGCCCACCATGTAATAGGGGACGCCGGCATCGTGCTGGTGAATCGCAAGGTCAGCGGGCCGGTTGGATGATGATGAGGTCAGCCCCCCGCGCGTGAGAAAGGACTTACAATCTCCTTGAGTACGGCCGCCGGTAATGTCTGGGACGGCGACGGCGGGTGGTTGCGGATGACGAGCTCGGGAACGCCGCCCCCAGCCATGGCTGCGAGACTAGCTCCGCAAGGCGCGGTCGAGGTATCTGATTCTTGCTGCGATCTGCCACGGCAGGGTGGTGCGGTCGATGACTTACATCACTCGACAGGCCCTTCGTCTGGGAGGGGAGGGCATTGAGTCTCGGCGAGCAGCAGCAGCAGCAGCAGCAGCAGAGCGTATATTTGACTGACAGACTAACCTTCTACACAAACCCTCTACGTGCGTGGCAGCCTTGGCCTCTTTGTACATTCTGCTGGTGTAGTCGTGGCCCACGTCCGAGGGCCAGAGAGATCGACTCTTCTCCGTCATGCGGATCGCCCAGTACGTCCAGGTCCATGGCACCCCGGTCCTGACACAGCGGGCGTCCCGGCAGCAGGCCCTGGAGAAGCATGTCCCGAGTCCCGACAGATGGGCGGCGGGCCCCCGCGTTCGATTTCGAGGCCCAGCTCGATTAGTCGGCGCGGGTGCATTGCCTCCTAGGGTGTGTGCGTGCGTGTGTGCGTGCGTGCGGGTGGTGTGGTGTGGTGTGGTGTGGTGTGGTGTGGTAGCATAATGGTTGGTGGTGGTGTAGAAGAGCGGGTGGTGAGACGTGCTTCCTCTGCAACACCCGGCAGACTGTTAGGTATTCACGGCCAGTCCAAGGCATTGAAGCAAAGCGAAGAAAAGAAAACGTCGCTGTGCCAGATGCGGCCACCAGGATAAATCGGGCGGGATATCGCATCGCAATTGGGCGTACCGGGACGGCATGGTTCTTTTCTTGGCAGATTAGCGGGCTGTTTATTGATGCCGACCCGACCACAGCTCCGCGGCCCGCTTTGTTCTTCTTCTTCTTCCTCTTCTTCTTTCTTCGTTTTCACGTTCCCTCGATGTCGATCATACCGGCAGAGTCGAAGCGGGCCGATGGGATATCGTTGGTCATACCCCCCCCTCTGCTCATCTCTGCAAATACCTATGGAAATGGAAGACGGCATACTGTCTGACCAACACATGGATGGTTGCCAAGAACAGGATATCGTCGAGAAAGACAAAGTCAAGCCAAATCCCGATACCTGGTGACCGCTCCGCTGTAGGGATCTTTCGACATGCGGGCCATGAACTCTCTCCCTCGCGTCATGGCACACGGATGCAGCTCTGCCGGTGGTTCGTTCGTAGGGTAGATGCCTAGATATTCTGCAGTCATCTCCAGCCAGCGCCGTGGAATCCGTGGAACATGCCGCATCCTGACCTTCCCCAAGTCCTCTTCCTCTCTTGGCTCATTGGGGGTGGGGGAGAGCCCTGCAACCCCGCCCTCCCCCTCCACACACTCACGCAGACACGCACGGCGCAGATCCCGCACCAAACCAACCACATGTTCACCTGCAGACGGAGTGCTATTCAGGGTTTTCCCAATCTGGAAGGACAAGTTCGCGCCGCAGCCCCGATTGGTGGGCCATTTATGTATTTCACTGGGCTTTTATGCCCGCTTTCCATCGCTGCGCATGCACTCGCGCAATGCACGAAAAGGCTATGGCGATCGGGGTCTAGTGAGAGAGGGACGTGATAGGCGAGAAAAAAGCGACGGCCATGGCCATTGCGTTTAATGGGCAGGGCTAGATGATGCATACTTCGTCCAATCTCTCTCTCTCTTCCTGGGTCCCGACACTACACATGTACTCACCCGCCATCATCCACCCACTAACACACTCACTCACTCACCCACTCACTCACCCATCTGCTCACTCACTCACTCACTCACTCACCCATTCACCAAATCACCCAATCATCCACCCGCATGCCACTTCCGTCTTTCCGGTATCTTTTTTTTTGACAGACCCAACCAAGTCCCTCCGCGAGGATTCCCCGATTCTCATATGCCCGGCCTCTCAGACTCGAGTCGAGTCGTGTTGAGCCGAGTCGGACAGACTCTCCAGCTTGGTGGGTGTGGGTTGCCAAAAAAGCCTGAATCACTGAATGGCCGCTCAGGTGCCCCCTTCGTAGCCTTCCTTCGGCCCGCCATTCCCTCCTTCGTCGGCGCAAGGATTTCTGCCCGCGAAGATCTTCCCCCCCCCCCCCCCCCCCCCCCCCCCCCCCCCCCCCCCCCCCCCCCC